>NIJG01000371.1:144022-182049 GCA_002201625.1 Euglossa dilemma
TTTTTTTTTTTTTTTTTTTGTTACGTTGGTTTTCTTGGTTTTTTCATTTTTTTTTTTTCTGTTTGGTTTCTTTACACTGACTAGGCGATAACGTTACAACGACAGTAATGTTGCGTTACAATTAGTTTACGGGTGTACAGTTTTACGCATATCGATAATAATATGTATAGACGTAATTCTTTTACACTCGATTTATCAAACTACCAGAGCTCTTATGTTACATGGTATCGTGATTATATTGTGAGACGACGAACCATTTATCTTTCTCGACGTCGATAGCGTTCAGTCGGCTTTTCCCTCTCCCCCTGACCCCCTCATAACGCCCCCTTTTCCGATTCTCGACTGTCCCGTGAAGTTTTCGTTCTACGATCGCGCGATAATAACTGTCGTCGGATTGGTCAAAATATACATGTACAGCGTATCGTACAAAACGAATTGCAGCGTTAACGGCCATGCAGCATGTCGTCGTTTAAATATTGTCCAAGCCAACTAAACAACTAAACGTTACTTTCATACATATTTACAATCCCAAAGAAGGTACACTGATGGTTAATCATCGTCGTTAGACCAGTCTCGACTGCTCCACACGATTCGGCTGAAGCTTATGTCCTCGATCCTTTCGCCTAATCGAACATGAAACTCTTCTCGTTCTTAACTAATTCTCTCTATATTTTCCCGAATGAATTTATCAAAATTCGTGTTTTCCCAGATGAAAGGACCAAGGACGCTTCAGTAGAGCGTATTTTCCACGACGATTTGCGAAATTAGGAAGAGTTACACCGCCATTGATCCTTCACACGATTCGCGTAGTAGTATCGTCGTTGATTCGAGCGTCATCTCGAGTTAATTTATACGTATAATATAAATTATACGATATCCCAAAACATAACCAGTGACACGTCGTTTCGTGTACAGTCGATCGCGTTCGCCACGGTGCAGCGATGTTCTTTGGATCTCCATTCGATCTGTTATCGAGCACGAGCCTCGTGGAGAATATCGACAACGACCCGTGGAAACGTAAAAATGCCGGGCTGGAAGTGCGATTCGAGGTGCGAATCGGGGACACGATGGATTTCTCGGTGGCGAAACACATATTCGGGACTGTTGGCGCGAACACGTTGGAAATTTACAATGAAACAGGCTAATCGCTACTCGATACCGTCGTACGATGTTTGACGGGACCTCCGGCTGGTTCTCATTCGATGCACGATACGTCAACCTTATAAAACGACATGTAGATTTCTCTTGCTCGCAAGCGTGTCGCGGTGAATACTAATCCAGCCTGCAACCACGCATTTGGCACACCGTTCCCCCTGATTTACCTGTTCGAATTGCAAACCGAACTATACGCGAAAAACACATCCGCGAATGCGTTTCTCAGCTCGCTGCGATTTATTCGAGAGTGGCTGTTTCTCGCGGTTTTGCGGGAAAGAAAGATGGAATTGCGAGGCTGGATATGGGAAAAGATAAGTTATTACAGATGTTTATGGTTAGATGAAAGATCAGGTGAAACAGGCCACGTTTAAACCCGCGACGTACAAATAAAATGCAATTCTATTTAATTTGACTCGATTGTATGCAAGCTTAAGATCGGAACGTTCTATTTTGAAATTTGCATTGCTATTTAACATTTAATGTTATATAATTTGCTATATAATGTCGAGAAGAAAAACATTGTAGCCTGTGGCAAGATATATATATATATAAGATAGAGTTNATTGCTGTGTAACATTTAATGTTATATAATTTGCTATATAATGTCGAGAAGAAAAACATTGTAGCCTGTAATGACACATGAAATGAATGACGTCATTGTATGTCAAGGGGTTAAGACAGTGTATGCTTATCTAAATTTCATTCGTGGCAAGATATATATATATAAGATAGAGTTTTGAGTCAGCATACGAAATTGCGGATTCGAAATAAATCACCAATTAATAGACAATGAAACTGCATACATTCATCGGGCACTGTTAACGTATTATTAACCCTGAAACGCGGTATTATCTGATATATTGTTCTTTATGACGCATACACGTAATAAGATTGAACCTGTGATTATTAGCTTCAACCCGCAACAAAAGCGACAATTTAATGCCTGTTTTGTGATGGTAATATCCTGTTGTATTATCACTTACCATTTATCATGATATAGAATGCTTTTGCATTAGATGATATTACCTAATACGATCCATGTTATTCAGAATTATTTCTTGCTATACTACGCATAGCTTTCTCTACGAAAGAAACGCGAATATCTACTAATCTCGGAATAACAATCTCGAATATTACAAACTTATAAAAATTAGTACAAATAGTTTACTGGGTTGGTAATTCATCGTACCTAAATTTATCGAACTCTAAAAATCGACGTTAATTAATATATCGAATTTAAAATTACGCAACGACGAGTTAAAATAATTCCACGTCACAATTTATGGTTGAAACCGTTTTCCTGTATCAAAAAAATCGCCGAGTGCAAAGGGTGGAAAAGATACGATGGCAAAAACAGAAAGACAAATACGTCGCGACTCGTAATACACGCGTATAGCATAGTAATCGGTCGACGTCCCGGTGATTTATCGGCGCAATTTGCAATTACTTTCTTCAAACCGCGAGAGAGAAAACGAATATACATATCCATTTCTTGCACGGTGACTTCATTTTTCGGGAAATAAATGAGGCGGCGAGCGTGACGTAGGCACGGTCGTTAAGCAAGACGAGTGTTATCTTTCTCTCCACAGACAGACGTCTTTTCATTTTCCCCGCCACCCCTTCTTCCCACCCTTGCTCCCTCTTTGTACAGTGTAAAACACATTTCCGAATCTTCCTCGTTTCCAGGCTCACTTTTAATCTGGGTCGCTTACCTTTCGCTTTAACTTCGGTCAAAAAGGAGACTGCCAAAGGGGATAAAACAAAACAAAAAAAATATCTCGATATCGTACTGGATCGAAAATAGGTTACAAGCGCGTCTCTGTCAAAATTTCCCGGTCATTCTCGGTCCTGTCCACGAAAGTTGACCACGGTTCGCCATCGCGCAGCTAGCGACGCGGAAGGCGTCGCGGCGGTATACGAAAATAAGTAGTAATCCGTCGGTGTGTCGTTAACGAGAAACGATCAATAAACCCAAGGTATTATCTCTGTTTGTCCAGAGCAACTGTCCTTTCCCGTTGTTCCCTCCTTTTCCTCCTGCTTCTTTTCCGGGGCTTTTTCTTCGGGTATTTATCGCCGGCAGAGATAAACGTTATTTTTAGTGTCACCGGCACACGAGCGTTGGAAACAACAATACACCGAGCCACGAACGCTTTCAATATAACCAGCGACTGCTGCCGGTTGCTGCTTGCTGGAAAATTACACGCGGCGACAAAAGTTTGGGCGCATCCGCGCGATACGCGCCGCGGTTTTGTGTGTAATTGTCGGCCGGTTGTGTGCCTGTCCCCGACGAAGACGATTAAAAACGTCGGCATTCATGATTCAGCGGCAGGAAATGCTATGAATTTTTATCGCGAACGAATCCGAGGCAAATACCGACTGACCGTCGTTAAGCGTCGCACAGGCCGGAGATGTGCCACCTTTGAACAGAGAGACGTCTTTTCGCGGTTGTTCCGATTCTCCTTTTGCCCGGCTCTTTTTTCCCGCGGAGACATGCATTACATGCATATATACATGGGCTAGCCCTTTATTCGCGATGTATTTATGTATTTCCTTTCAGCCCGCGGGTTAAATAACGGTGCGTTTGTCGGGGAGGGGCGACATCAAAGGGCGAATGTTTCCGCTGTAACTCGGGAGTAAAATAGATGTAGTTCTCAATTAAAGCGAGTTCCGCGACGATGAAAGGCAGAAGGAGCGGGGGACACGTCCGCGGCAGATATTGTTTCGTTTAGTATTCATGGGAACTAGTGGCGATATTTGTGAAAGGGGAACGCAGATGGAAGTATCGATAAATTTCCGTTGCATGTCGCGGCTCGTTTTGTACCCCACCTTCCCGTTCCTCGGCTTGCCTCTTTCCTTCCCGTCCGTTCCTTCGTGCTCCGAGGACTTCCGGTGTCGAATTAGCGGAACTCGGAACGACGTCGGGACGCCGGCTGCGGTCGGTGATCGAAGCTACGGTGTCGGGCGAATTTTAGCAAGTGATAGATATAATAAGCGATATACAATGGATGAAGAAAACTATCAGGTGACAGGCAGAAGCTCTGTCTGTTTACGATTAAAATACTCGAGATTATTGGCAATGAGACGATCGATCTTAGGGGTGCTGAAGGTCTTTGGAGCTACGAAAACTTTGTTTTAGTAGCGTCTTTTGCATAGTCTATCATATTACTTCGACCACGGTAGGATGAAAAGATTTAGCTTAACTAACGAGTGAGTTGATCGTGAATTTTTATGGAGCCTCAATACACATTTAAATCTTATACTTGAAAAAAAAAATCACTGGTTTCAGTGTGCGGCAGGTTGTCCTGGATTGCATTTAGCGAAATGATCAATTTTAAGGGTAATGAACCTTTTCGGGTTAAAAAGCAGGCAGTATGATAAAGATTTTTGGTCTTTAGTATAGTCTTCTGCATCATCTATCATATTTTCTTATCCTTGTAAACTTTTTCGGGGCCAGAATACGAATTTAATTCCTATATTTGAGGTCCTATACTTGTATTTGTGTCGGTATGGGGCAGATTGTCATCGACTGCATTTTCCACCCTGAATTCTCATTTCTGATGAATTTTCGTGGACCATAGGATCTTTCAAACCAGGTTCCAGCCTCGCTCTAGCTTTGATAGCTTAGTCAGAAGGTACGTCGATGACCAATGGCGTCTTTATTTCGGTACACCTTTGATAACGACGAGGAAGAGTAATATTAACCGGCCATTTTCAGCTGTTGCTCGAGAGGAAACCGTTGCGGGATAATAAATGATAGCCGTTCATTAATTTATGCCAAGTTGATGCAAAATAGCATCTAACGCGATGAAACGAGAATAATGGCGCCTTATCGCAACGTAATATTTTATAATGCCACGGGCTTTTGTGTTCCGCCACGCTGCACTTTGCCGCCTCGTCCCTTTTAACCGTCGTATCAAAGATATAATTTCGGGGGACATAAATTTTCATAGCCGTAAATTATCTCTAAACGCAGTTAACAAGTGCCGACCGCTAACGAGTTTATCCAAAAATGAAGTACGATTGTATCGAAGTGAAATGGAATAGCGAATGCTAGTGATTTATCGTCGTTTAACACTTTGGAAATTAATAAATCCTACCTCGGAGCTAGCCGTTAATTAACCGTGGAATTCGAGATAGGGTAAACCGCGATATCAGTCTGAAGTATCGTCAGCGTATAATGCACGCTGGTGTTGAAGATTAATTGAATTTTAATTTCCACGGCTTCGCCTTCGCCAATTAAACCTCGTCGTTTCGTTGGATTCTTCGCCTTCGTCGATCATCTCTCGATTTTTCGAAAGAAAAATGTAGCCTGACGTTGATTTATGATTCTTCCGACGATATTGCAGCCAGATCACCCGCCGATAACCAATGAATGTCGAAGTAATACACATGACTCCGATAGTCTTCAATTTCAAAAACTGGCAGCGAAGGTGAGCTCAAAAATATCGCAACAAATTTCGTAACACACGAAAGTGGGAATTAAATTGCAATTATCGCATATGATGTAACGTAACAGATTGAGGATTTGCAAAAAAATTTATCCAGAATAAAAAGAATCGAAATAAAATGATTCTAAGAGCTATCCACGTTAGATGTTTCATCGTGTTCAATCTCCTCGCGTTAATTAGAACTACCGATCCGTAACGAGTACCTAAATATCACGTACAGGTGGCCCTCTTACAGCATGGAATTTTACAACACGGTATTGTTCTAATGCAATAAAAGAAATTACGAGAATCGTTCTACAATACTAGATAATATAACTTAACACGTTTAAAATAATGACGGGAAGAGTAAAATAATGACATTACAAGAACCAGGAAACAAACCAAACTTGCAGATTTTTAAAGAGGATAGTAGTCGCAAAAAATCTAAATAAAGGAAATATTTTTCTCGTTTAACTATACTGAGCATTGACGAGGAAGAAATTTATTAAATTAAGACCGCATTAAATGAAAATAATATTTTCCATTCGTCTCAATAAAAATCAAATTACTTATACAAAATAAAAACAAAAATGTTCGTTCTTAAAACGCAACCCTCTTTTTCCAAACACCCTGGCTCTCGTATAACACGGGATTTTCTAGAAACCCATCTACCGTATTATAGGAAGGTTACCTGTACATCATTGACAGAAATTAAAACAGTGCGTAATCATGATCTCGATCGAATAAAAATTGATTTTGCCAGAAACGAATGGCCAATTGCAAGAGCAAAAATTCCGAAACGAGTGAATCTCAGTCCCGAGATAGTTCACCCTAGACAGTCGGTAGGGTTAAACGGACTTGGGATAAGCGAGGGCAAGGGGTGAAAGCACCTGTGAGGGAAGCGATTCCGATCGGTCAGCGTTTAATCGCGCGTAGCCGGAGCGTTTGCAGGAAGGTGCAGGCCAGGTGTGTGCAAACGCGAATTTCTGTGGCCGATGCACAGTATGCGATGGAAGCGCCTGCACTCGAGGGCCGAGGGTGGAGAACCTCGGCGTGAACATTATGCGGTGCACCTCGCGTTTAGCTTGATAAATGGCGGCGTAGCAGCGGCGAATGCCGGCGTTGTTGCAGCCACCGTCTTTGCCCTTGTTTCCTCTGTTTTTCTTTTTTCCTTCCCTCTCTCTCTCTCTCTCTCTCTCTCTCCGTTTTCCTCTTTTTTTCGTTTGTTTCATGCTCTCTTTTTCCTCGCGTTTTTCTGTTCCTTCCTCCCCTTTGTGGAGAAATCGTCCGATTTTCAGGACGCAGAGAGGGGAAAAAAAGAGACTAGCACTTGGCGAGAGAACGCGCCGAAAATTGAGTCGGAAACGGCAATCATTATTTCTCATAGAGATTCCCTAGACGCTGAGAACACGCGGTTTTACACGCGCCGCGTAATCGAGTTGTTGCGTCGCGGCGCCGGCGAAGTTTTTTAATCGCGTTCGCATAACCGGTAGGTATTACTCCGAGGTCCTAGGATTAAGGCATTCGCCTTGCTCTTCGTTATTCACCGCTCCTTTTTCTTCGTTTTTTTACTTACTTTCTACGAGCTTCTGGTAATCGCGCGAAGATGGAAGCGAATGTGTGTTAATTTTTGTAGTATCGCGAATTTTCCACCACGAAAGCTCAGATCGATCGAGAAATCCTGAACAATGCGTTGGATTTTGCAATTTTTTAGTTTTTCGCAAGCAATTTTAGAGCACCGTGTTAGTTTTAATATTAGTTTTAACCCTTTACACTAGGCGATTTTTTTCGTTAAAGAAAAATAGAAAAATTCTAAGACTTACTGTCAATAATTCGATGACATCTTTAAAAAATCGTACAGTAATTGAGACGTAAAATTATTTTACTTCGACGTCTATTAAAATTATCCTTGGATAATTTCTCATTTTATTTACTAATTAACACCGCTCCTTAGACTTCGATTGAAATAAAACAAAACAAAATAAAAAGGCGAGTAGAAAAGAGAAGGAAAAATCAGTTACACGATCACAACTCAATTTCGAGTGCACCTAAAAACGTTATAACACAGTTGACAAAAATTCTTACCATCCTGGAAGTATCTCCAAGACCTTCAAAATCTTCAAAATCGATATATTACTTCCTACAACGATTTCTTCATCGAAAATCGTCGTGTCTCTCTTAAACGTATCCTCCATCTGAAGATAAGGAACGAGTGCATGATCAGGCGAACGGTGCATCACGGGAAGAGATAGAAATATTAGAAGCAGAGCGAAGGCGTGCAGTTGGCGAAAGTGAAAAAGTTGAAACGCGTTCGGAAGTCCGAAATTTCTTTCCGCGCAAACACGATTCCCCGAGTGGAAAGTTTTGCAGGGCGGGGCAGGGCGGATTCTCAACCGACAATGCGAATTTCACTGCACTTGGCGTAACAGCTTCCTCTTGGTTCGCGTTCCTTAAAAGATGACTGCGGAGAAAAAGTTCCGGTCGCTGTATCTCCCGTTGGATTAGCAGAGCCGGATGAACTTATGGGTAGCATGTTTCATTGAAATGAACTCGGTCTTTCGAGCTTATTCGACATTCCGCCATGTTCTTGTTATCTCGTCCTCTGGCCTTCCTTTTCTCCGGCAACTTGGCCAATCTCCTTTGTCTTCGTCCTTTTCCTCGGGACATTGACTGAAAGATACCGCAAGCATTCTTTATATCCAACCGACCCTCGACCTTTGCAATTTTATCATGAATATTGTGTTTTAACATTCGTTTATTAGCTACGTATTGAGTTCGCGACTAAGTGATGCAAATAAGAAGGAAAATTCAAAATTTTTGTTTAAAAATATAACTTTATTCGATTAGATACTGTCAGTTCTTGTCGATGACCTTTTGCCATCGTTCTGGCGGTGTCAAAATTCCACGTTCGTAAAATTTCTGATCTTTGCTATCGAAAAACTGAATTAAACGCGATCTGACATCATCAGCGTTATTAAAAATTTTACCATTTAAGGAGTTCTNAAAATTTTTTTCACGTATCTTCCAATGTAGTTTTTCACAAATGGATATGCATAGAGTGGTCTCTGTGTATTCCGAATTATTTTAAATTATCCAGGTTATAACAATCCGACGGAATAATCGAATAGCAAAGGAACTGATCATTTGAACTTTCGCGAGCTTCCCAGAAATCCGATTGGTTAACGAATTCCCTGTTCCGTATTAGCTGGAACGACAGATGGAACCGATCGCTTGGCCGAGCTTCATTCGCCCATTAAGTCGTCGTTAAATTTAATATATTCGCTTAAGGAGATATTTGCATGGAATTTATTCTCTCGTTGGCGTTACAAACGGGCGTGCTCAAGAAACGATACTCCCAATTTATTTTGCATCCCTTTGGAATCCCCGCGATCGATCCTCGACGTTTCTATTTCGCGTCGTGCTAAAAAGTCGCGACGCGAAGCGTGTAAAAGCGTCGCGGTATTACGCGTGATTGTTGCACACAGGATTCACCATACGATTCTCCTGCAAACCTGTCGCGTTACGCACTTCCGTTCGAACAGTAGCATCGGGAGATTAAAAGCGTATGAAAAAATTCAATTTCTCGAAGACACCAGCGCGAAATTTCTTCCGAAAAAATCGTCGGCGTATAATCGAGCATGATTATAACGATGGTACCGTGTGCCTTTTCATTTTTCTCTTTCACCATGGCGCTTTCTCCGAGCGTGGCTGAGCGTTGTCAGCGGTAAAAGGATTGAATTTATCGTTGAATACGAATGCGCGCCGCGTTCTAAAGATCGGATCGAATCGGGAACACGTAAAATCGCCCACTTTGCGTGTCCGCGTTTATACGGAGGAAAGCACCGACCGTTCGTTCGCTCTAATTAAATCGCTGCGCATTTCAGAAAGCAAAGGGGATTATTTCGATGGCTCGAGAGCGTTCGCGGCCAATTTCGTCCGGCGAACCGAGACGCGGAAAACAAGGCGCGAGCGGAATTAACGGGCTCGTGGACGTCGGTCGGATAAATATTTCGAAGAGCCCTCGATGACGTTGCCGTTTCGGCGATCAGTCGCCTTTCAAATGTCACGCGCCAACGATGAAAACGTTTCATCGACGGAAACGCGGATATGTCTTTTACCGATTCGTAAGTCACGTTTCAATCGGATTGAAATAAATTTTTATTCGTCACGGGGCGAACGCGACGTCGATGTTTCGGTTTCGCGGATTATGACGGATGCTATTATACTATTTTACCATTTCGAACTTTGGCGCAGGGATGATGAATAGCCGGCTGGTGAAAAGAGCAAATTACGAAAGTTAATTCGACCGTTCGTGCATCCTGCTCGTTCGAGTCCGATCGATTAGACAAACCCTGGGTTTTTAACGCGTCTTATACCTTCTGTCTCGAGTGTTCCATTTTCCTTCGACCTTTCGTTCCTTTTCTTCTTTCTCGTTTCGCTCGTTTCCTCCGATTTCCGCGATTGCCAACGTATCTTCCATTATCTACACCGATGAGTAACTATCTCGATGCAACCGTCGACCAGCTAAAATAAAAAGAGAAAAAAAAATTGGAGAGGAAAAAGGCAAAAAGGAGAGGGGAAAAAACGGGAACAATGAAATTGCAGGTTCGTAGTTTCGAACATTAACGAAAGTGTACGCGCGTTGCAATCGAGTTGGGGGAATAAATTGTTTGGAAACCATCGTTCGTTCGGGTCGATTATTAGAAAAAAAGGAAAGAAAGGAAAATAATGATAAAGCCACGGGGTGAAAAAAGTTGACGCGGTATATCGATCTGTGTTTTACATTTGCGAGGAGAATGAAATTCGTAGCCTCATTAAAATTTCATGAATATTCCGAGTTAGACGCGATATCACGAGCGATGCCACGATTTACCACTGGTGAAATTATCGCGATATAAATCGCAACGTTGAAAGAGTTCTGGATAAACGACGGTGTTCCAAGGAGAGCGGTTAATCCGGCAAATTTACGTAATGATCCAGGATCAGCTGTTAATGAAGGTATCCGTCCAATCTGCAGTTGGTCGACGAGATGACGTTTCGAACAGTTTAACGATATATCGGGAAATAGGAGATCGTAGCATGGTGTCGTGCATTTTACACCATGTAGTTTTACGAAGGCTTAGATCAATCGGAAAATCCTAGGCGATGCGTCAGGACCTTAGCATGATTAGTACGCGATTAAAAGAAGTAAAAACTTAGGTACAACTAGGATAACTAGGATAAGGTACAACTAGATGATTAGATTAAAACGTCAAAAAACGTATTCATGGTGGAAAGGGGATATAAAAATGGCACACTGCGTTATAGTAAGTTTTTGAATCAATCGTTAATCGATGATCGTTTAGAATTACCAGTTTTGGAGCAGTGTATTAATCATGAATCAGTTTTGGATAACGGAAGAGAACATGTCGTTGAATTGTTAATTATTTTATTTCATCTAGTTATACCTTAGTCTTTACCTTTGCTTTATAAATAAACATGGAATGTTACAGTATGCTAGTCATCGATATCAGTTTTGAAAGACGGAAGAAAACATATCGCTGAATTGTCAATTATTATAATTCTCCTAGTTGTACCTTAGCTTTTACCATTTCTTTGTAAATAAAGTGGAATGTTAGGATTAAATAACACGTAAATTCCACTAAACGCCTTCGCATCAATCCCGAGTGTGAAAAAAGAAAATCCAAGGCTGCAAGGGGCTGGAGAAATTTTGGTTAAACAGGTTTCCAATGATTCAATTGGTCGCACTGCCGGTTCCTTGTCATTTCCGGGAGCATGGCGGCCACGTTTCGCGCAACGAGTAAACGACACGTATCGGAGGAGCGCGTTGAGTTTCGCGCCGCGTGTTGGAAGTAAATAAACTTACGATGGTTGGAGTGGCGATAGCGGGGAATTAATAGCTCGGTCGCGGTCGAGTTTCGCCAGCGTGCGTCAGCCTGTGAAATTCATTCGTTACGCTTAATCGTGTGCAGGCTTCCCGTTAGGATGTCTCGTAATTCAGACGCTCTTACGGCGTGGCTGGAAGGCGTCGAAGGCGACCGAGATAGGGGGCAGCACGCGAATTTAGACGTGGCGCGCAAGAGAAACCGGAAGGTACAGCGCGGTGTCGGTGAAACGAATGAAAAGCGGAATAGATGCATCTGTTAGAAAAAACGTGTGTGTTAAGTTCGAGAGGTCGATTTCTTACATCGCTAGAATTCTTATCGAGAGAGATCTTTTCGTTTAGCTTCGTTTCTTTCCCCCCTTTCTCGAATTCCTCGCACGGAGAAACCACCGAACTCACCGCCGCCGTCGAGAGCGCGTAGACGTCGACGCGACGAGAACCAGGATTTCGTCGAACGCTCGTCCTTTTTATTGGTCTTTCGACAGCAGCTCGATCTGCTGTATATCGAAATTGCATGGCAACGATTCGATGCTGCGGAAAACGAATCTGTATTCCAATTTGTCCCTTTCTTTTTCGCACTTTCTTCCGAGCTTCTCCTTTGGTTCGCGCACGTCCCATAAGAAGACAGGCGATCTTCTTCGCTCTTCGTCATCCTTTCCATCTCGTCTCGGCGAATCGCCTGCGAGTCGCGTTAATTCGGTCACTCGGATACGATCGCAGCTTGCCAGTTCACGGGGTCGCGCGTTCTCGAACGATTCGCACGCTGGTTCGCGCCGAGTCGAGGGTTCCCACCGTCGTCGAAGTTTGATCGTCGGGACGCCAACACTCGCACACTGTTTCTGGTTCGTCCGCACTGTTATTATCGACGTACCGATGTTTTACCACGTCACTGCACCACCGTGCGGATTATTCCCGGTCGCGCGTACTTTGTTGGAAGTCGATCCTCGATCGGGGCGGATCCGACGGTAAGAAGTCTATCCCCGTTCACCGTTTGTCCACGCGATGGAGGAAGAGGAGCGGCGTTTCCGGGCGAAACGGTTAGTAAAGCAGCAGACAGAGACAGAGGAGAAGGGAGTAGAGCCTCGGTTGCTTGGCTTGGCCGCCGTGCTGCATTGCCGCGGGATACTCTCCTGAAACAGAGGACAACACTTAAATTTTCCGAAGGCGGCGGTTTCGTGTCTGTGAAAGTTCAGGCTCGCGTTGAAAGGCAATGGACAAAGGAAGGGAAGGATAGAACGATGCGTTTAGTTCCGGGATTTGTTAGTGGACTCGACAGGTCTATGTACAGATGCGGGATTTTATAGAGAAATTAGCAACTTCTTATTTATAGGATGTGGAAGTCTTGTAATCCAGAAAAGATAAAGAAAATGCGTTGTTAGGCCGAACACACAAATTATCTCGTTTTGGCATACCTAGAGGAACCATGAGATTAGAATTTCGATTATTTTCATAAACCATGATCGTAAGGAAGGGCTATTTTTGAGTAGGAATCTTGGAATCTTGGAATATTGGAAGACGTTCTTTCGAATCTTAATTTTATTCACGCTCAATAGTCAGAGACACGTGAAACTCGGTAATTCCGATTTTGTAGTGCTGCATCCTGAATCCCGAGAGTGGTCATCGTGTAGCAGCAAAATTTGAGTGAAGATTCACTTGGGCTGTCTGAAGAATTTGGGACCCTTGGACGGCTATCTTGAAGTGTGTCACCTGAGGCTTCTGTAAGTGCGTTTATTGGTCTCGTGGATTTAGACTTTCACATGATCCATGCTGCGGATGCAGATAAGTGGCTGCTGAACGTAGATGCTCGTAGTTGACTTCTAAAAGTCCTAAACAGGATCCTTTTCATATAGAGCTAGTATTGACTTAAAATGCGGTGAACTTCATGACGGATTTCAAAGCCTTCTTTTATTTTTTTACCAATCAAAATACGAAGATCACAATAAAAATCGGTATTCAAAATGCTGTCTTTTTGTTCAATTCTCCAAATTTTGCTCTTTCAGAGGTTCATGCCGTATCTGATATATACCAATTATGATTCTTTTGGTCTTTTCGATTCATACTTTACCGAATTTCCACGACATTCGTTAATTTCGTTGAGAAAAAAATAAAATAAATACTCTTCGGGTATAAATAAATCTTATGCATAATCATGGTTTTCTTCGAAAAAAAAGTCTAAAATAAATCGATTCTCGCTTAACAAGAGTACTCGAGCCCTAACTAGGTCTGTTACCAAGGCCGAGAAGCCATAGCGTTAACGTACATACGTTTTTATTCGTTGCAAGTACGCGGAAGCACGTCGAAGCGCGTAAACACGGGGCCTGGAACGTGTTGGTGCTTTACACGGAATTTCTGCTAACCAACGCAATGAAGAGGATTCATTAATTAAACGCGTGTGTCGACGGCAGATCCCCGGTTCTCCGTAACGCCCCTGCCTGCCTTGCTTCCCCCTCGGCCGACCTTTCCTTTGACGTTCGTCAATTTAAAATTAATATTCAGCCAGCAGCTCGTCTTCGTTCCGTCCGTTATTAATTCGTTCGATAAAAGAAATTCTACGCTTTCAAGAAATTCGCCGCGTTTATTAATTCCCGCACGGCCCTCTAAGAACCCGACCCGTCGGGGGCTAATGATCCGAGAGGGCCGTCGGCGGCCATTGTGCCGTTTCCACCCGGCAACCAGTAGGCCAAAGGTCGTAATTAAGTCGGGTATCACTCACCGTTGAGTACGTGAACGGTGATCGATTTCGGTTGAGCGTTGCTGGGGTTGCAGGTGTAACGGCCGGAGTCTGACAGTTTCGCGTCCTGCACCAGCAGAAAACTCCTGGTCATGTTCCCGTTCTCCGTGATCACGGACACGCCGTCTCTGGTCGGGTCGTAGGTGATTATCTGCAACAGAGATCGGAACAGGCCGGTTTTCAACGAAGCTCCACCACTCGTGTGTGTTAAAATACCTTTATAGTTAGGTATTAACCAAGTATTAGCCAAGCATTAGCCAATAAACGCTCAGAAATATTGTGTTTCGTCTTCGCTGACGTTCTCTTAATAAGTCGCGAAGTTTAATATTTTCGGAAATTCCAGGTTTTTCAGCGTTAGGTAACTTGCACGACTTGCACGAAGATTGATAAATTGTTATTGCCGCTGGAAAATCAGTATTGCTATATATGATTACCACACGGACTTTCTATATATAGTCTCCGCGTATAGGGTCAATAATTGGGATCAGGCGTAGCAGTATATGCGGAAGGTGTATTTCAACAAGTGGTATAAGAAATTTATATCGATTCGAGTAGCCGTGAGACATAAGAAACAAGGAAAAAAGAATGTTTAATATCGAAATGTCACGATCAATATCATATTCATCACAAAAATCTGATTATAAGTATTTTCATAACATTAGGTTCATGGAACCTGTCGATTCGACAGATAGGTTGCTAATATCCTAATTATTTTTAAAATTAATCTCGTCATTTTCTTTTTTTCATAAATACATGATTTTCTCTATCCATCAATTGGGTGCCCTAAAAATAGTTATACAAAACAACCCAGTGTTAACTCCAAAATAAAACATAAAAGACACCGTCGCATCGTTATTATTACACAATTTCACAAAAATTCATCCAATCGTCATCCAACCGTAATTAAAGTACTGTTAATAAAGATCAACGATATTCTTTCATCCACACATGCGTGTCAGGACATTTTCGAACAGTTAGAGATCGGTTATTTCCCGGAATACACAGTCAGCGACTTTGAAGGGACAGTAAGGAGATATTGCAGTTGCTTGTTTCGAAGCTTCTTCCGCTCATCGTACTTTTCTCCGGAACGGTGGAAATTCGCCCCGGCCGTCACGATTTCGCTTAGATTTCCGCGTCCTCTTTCTCGAGCGTCTGTGCACATAGATTCAGAAAGGCTAACACGGAGCAACGTCCGAACGTGCCGCGGTACACAGTGTCGGGCCCTGCAAACGGTTCTGTTTATCCTGCGCCTGTTCCACTCGACGTTCCTCGCGAGTGTCTCTTTAACAGGGGTCGCGAGGGTCGATGCTCGCCGGTGAGGGAGCCAGAAGCCCGGTGCCGAGACGGATTTCTAAATAAATGATCCGCAGCTCGAGCCTTCGGTCCGCTGCTCTTACGTGCCATCTTAAGACCGTCTTAAGGGAGGACACCCTTTGCGAAATTTCTTCCCGCGAGGTACCCCATCTCTTTTCTCCTCGCGGCTCTCGCTATCGTCTTGAAATTTCGCGTAAATAAACGGCCAACGCGCCTCGAGTGCATACGACGGGAGTCTTCGACGTTAATTCCCGATCGTGAGCCAATGGGTGCTGAAGATTGTAGAATTTTTCGCTGTGATTTGCACTGAACGGAGCCTCATATGTAAAGTGGCCATATTCCGCGTGAATAATGTGTCGGAAGGAAAGGAATTTTTCTTTGAAACAAAGCACGCTTTGAATCTTCCAATCCACTAGATAGAATTTGTATAAGTGTTAATAGGTGTCATTCCACTTTTGATAATTTCGGTATATCTAATTATAACTTTCAAAATCGTGTCCGTATCATTCTTTAGTTCTTTAGTTTCTTTAATTCTGTAATTCGTTAATACTTTAATTCCTATGTAGACGTTTGAGAAAACGACTATACGTACATTGCAAGAAAAATCGCGAACACGAGTGATTAAGATGGTAACTTTTTAACGAAATTTTGGAAAATTTTACATTCTAGGGCTTGAAATAGCGTCTAGCTATGATCGTTCAATCAAATTCATTATCGTCGTATGGGGGATGTAAAATTTCATAAAAATGGTACATATTCCTACGGGTAAAACATTTGTTTAAAAGCCAATCCGAATTTATTCCGTCACTTTTCATTAGGACCAGGAATTCCATAGGGACGTGTACATGAAATGATTTTAGAATAAAGTTTCGGTAATGAGCGAACGAATTTCGCGTCCATTTATCCGTCCATTTCGTTCAGCCACGATTAGGCGTAATTTCCAGTTAAAGGATATCGAATAAACAGTGGGAACCTAGGATCTCTTTCTGTTGTTGCGCGTTTCGGAACACGGTTCACCCGAGTTGTTCGAAATATGATTAATCGGACGAGAAAGTTGCGAATCCACGGGCTCGATAAGCCGCGCTCTCTTCCTGCCATTCTGTTATCTAGTCCGCGATATAACGCGGAATAATATGCGAAACTTTCACTGGAAAGTGCACGGTTAATCCGAGCCTCGTGTACCACGGGCTAATAACGGACGCACACGTTTCATCTCCTCGTTCGTGTTCAACGCGACCCAGCACACCCGAGGCCGAACTTTTGTACCGGTAAAAAACTGAAATTCCCAGCCACGCGAAAGTCCCTTGTTACAATTCGTCAATTATTTCGCGCGTATCCGTCACGATCGCTTTGTCATCGTATCGTTTAACGCGCTATATTTTTCATATTTATTTCTCCTCGAATTATACCATTTCCCTCTATATATCGCATAAACAGCGTTCCTGTGCGATGATGTGCAACGATATACTTAGTTCTCTGCAATGGCTCCTGGAATGTATAATTTGGGTTCGTTTTCATCGGTAGAATATAGAGGAATTACCAATATTGTTATAAATTGTTATAAATTAACCATTTGCACTCGGCGATTTATTCGTTACGGTAGAATAGCAATTCGAAGATTTTATACCGTTAAATAGGAAACGAAAAATCGTACGTAAGTTTACACGTAAAACTATTTCACCTCGATATTTCACGCATCGTTGCGTTACTTTAAATTTGCCATATTTATTAACGTTGGTGTTTAGAATTCGATTAAATGGTGACTGAGAGTCGCTTCTCGAATGTAAAGGGTTAATAAATATTTCTAATCTTCTCTTTCTCCGAAACGAAAGCTTTTTATTATGGGAAAGCTTCCTATTCCATATTTTCGTTTTAATTTCGAATCCTGCTCTATTCGTATTTGGTTTCAAATTTACAAACCGGGAATCGGACACGAAAAATTTCGACTAGTCAGACAGCAAAAAGCTATGCAAATTATTTATTTGTTACGTAACCAAGCTTCGAGTTAATAACGCGAGCGAAGAAAAATTTTGTTAGCGTGGAGCGACGAAATTTCCACTTCGTTGGGCTTTCGTATCTTCCCGGACAGCTAAAACCTCTTCTATCCTTAAACCTCTTAAAAATTTCTGATAATCCTCTTAGCGACAAAATAAGCTATTAACGACACGGAGGGTAAGCACTTAATTAGAAAAGACCCGTCCCGTGGTCGTTAAAACATAGTTATAAAATCCTCTTCCTAATTTTCTGTACAATGGAGCATCGCGCAGCCCAATTACAGTCGACCTACCTTAAAATCAGAAGCTTTCTCCTTTTTTCGCCCTCGCTACCAGCACTCACCTACCACCGCGCGTTCTCACTCCTCCACTTTCCTAGGAGGTCGGTTTAAAATTACACCGACCAATCACCAGTTTCTATTTTCTTCCCGTGGAAATCACCAGTACCAATTCCTTCCCTACTTTGGCTCTGGGCAGAGTATAAATTAGAATCGGTAATTAGTTGATCCTCTAATTCTTTAACAGGTAAAAATAACGGTGGGAAAATAGTCGGGATATTTTCTAACCTTAATACCTCTTTCGCTACTATATTTACGTAATAAGTATGATAATACTCATTAAATAAAGAGCTGCAAAATTCTCTAAATAATTCATTATTTTTGTCGTATTATACGTGACATTCAATGTTCGAATTTTATCCTATATGACACACATAACAATCATACGGCTATTTATCGATTTAAACGATTCATAGTTATACAAGTATCGGTAATGATTTTTTAAATAAAAATTATCCGAATGAAAACGCGATTGGAAAATTATTTCAATGTTATCATTGAAATGTATAACAATGTATAACCATTCTTAGTTATCCAAGCATTGATAATCGTATTCTAAATAAAAATTCGCGGATATATGTAAATACATACAGATATAGCGACATTTTTTAAACAAACATTCGATTAAATACTGCCGGATATAAATTCCACATCCGAGTTGCTACGCGTTTAAATTCCCAGCTTGGACACGGATCGGTTTTCCGAGAGAAACATTTTCCGAAGCAAGATTCCACGAGAGACCATAAACAGTAATATACAAGTGTAATATCGGGAAGGATATTTACATAACAATATAGCGGATTGAAACACGAGGGGAGGAGAATGCGAGAAGTGTGGAAGAAAGGAGAATGCGAGAAGTAAATGCATAGGTATCGAAGCTTCTCGATGATCCCGCCGCGTCTTAAAAATTTTCTCTCGCCAAAAGAACACCGGCGCGAAACAGGGAGCGTGAACAAATTTCCAAAGGAAACGAGAAAACAGCTCGGGCATCCGAACAACGTTCGCGCTCTTAAAAACGCGAGGAATCTTCCTTGCTTTCCGCTACGGGATATCTCCCGACAGCTTTCCTCCACGGAGAAATATTATTTTAAATTCGGTGTCCTCGGGAAATGGGATAACGAAGCGTTCAAGAGACCGCTGGAAAAGCTGACGAGGAGCGACGCAAATGGAAAGGGGACCGATCGGTGATGGAGGATTTTCCTATTTCGGGACAAATTTCCAAGATCTTTACTCGAGCGAAGAGAGAGAGAGAGAGAGAAGCGGAATCGAACGAACTAGATAATTTCACGACACGCTCGTAATTCGAACAAGTTTCAAACGCGCGTTCAATTACAGTTTGCACGACCCCGAAGAGAGACTCGTCATCCTCATTACGCGTCCATAAGAGAAATGGCGGTCCCATAGGAATCTTAGACGACTCGATGGAACATCTTGGACTCAATGGTCCATTGGAATGGTTTCCACCCAGCGCGTTACTACTTTTGTCTTATCAGTCTTCTCTCGTGCCCCGATAACGACTCCCTTGTTCCCCGACTTACCCCCTCTCTCTCTCTTTCTGAGACCAACATTTCTCTCATGACGTATGTCGTCTTCTCTCTCGCTTCTCACGACTCCGCTCTTTTTTCTCCTTCCTTCGGCCAGATCCGATCTTAATTTATCTACTTCATTTAAATCGATAGCCTTTCAAGCTTTGATTGAATCCTTCAGGATCACTCCGATAGTCCTCTTTATTACGCGGAATCGCTTTAGAACGTCGGAGACCGTGCTACTCCGGCCTCGATTTATCCTGATAGATGCTGCGCGCGAAATTAAAGTTTACTCCTTTGGAAAATGTTTCAACGCGCAATCAATCGATCCTGATGCTTAATTCCTGCGTCTGTATTTATTATTATGTTACCACGATTTTATTTCGTGATTATCGGGATTGTGGATTTATAAATTGTTAGGTAATTGCGATTTGTATTTTCACTTTTAAATCTTTTATTGCTCTTGCAAGATAATCGGTGTGTAATTTGGTGCTGTAAAGGAACGAAAGGAAAAGGAAGGAACACATTTCGTCGTGGACCTGCTAGCGGACGAAACAAATTTTTTTACAATTTAACACGAATAGTCGCGAAAAAGTGGCGAATAACGGGATTTAAAAACGGGAATACGGTTTACGTTCTTAAATTCGCGGCGAAGTCTTTCTCAGCGCCAGCTGCGAACGTATAAACGGCAAAAACAGGCGCTCATCCTGTCACGGCCAACGTTTCCCATAGACCCGTCTCATTCTCTACGAAATATATTTTCCAATTCGAGGTTAGAGATATTCTTGTTTCGTCGTCCAATTGTTTCCTCGTTTGTTCAGCTCGAGCGGAGGTAGCAGTCGGCCACTGCAGCCGCAAGATTGCCTTTTATTTCGCGATTTCTCGCCAGCCCCGATACGTTCCACGGAGAACGAGCGAGGAAAAAAAAATAGCATTTCTAAAAATCCCGCTCGTATCGGTACCGTTGTTAGCGTACCGAGTTCTTATTACCAACGCCGTTGTTCGTTCCGCCTCGGAAATATCTTGCAAGCAATTTTAACCCCGATACAGGGCTTGAAATTCAACGGTTACATACCTGATTCTTGCAATTCGCTAGATCTCGATACTGAGCATCGGGTATGGAAAAATTTCAGTGGTAAATATTTAAGGATCGTAGAAGACACTGTTTTTTGTCGCACGATTTACGATTGAAAATGAATGACAATTGACAATCACCGAATATAATCGGATACAATGTTTCGTTTCACGATTCAAGGATCTTCGAATCAAAGGGAATATAACTCGAGAGAGGAAGAAAACGAGGCACGAGACTAATCTTCATCGTCGCGTTTCCGTTGTCCAAACTTTCGTCATTTTTCACGCGACGTTCTCGTTTCCGCGCGGGCTTTTGCGTCATTTTTCCGCGAGAAAAGCCAAAGTTCGCGTTACATCGTAGCGAGAACAAAGGCGATGAAATGTGTCCACCTTTATTTGCAGCGGCCGATGCCGGGAAATAGCGCGTTTTTCGTGGCAAGTCACGCATGAAGGTAACACGAGCTTTCGACCTCCCTCCCCCTCGAGGACTGCTGCCGAGCTTTTTGCAGACATCCGAGCCTGAAATTGTATCCGACAGGTAAACAGTTGTAAATAAAGCGGCCTGTCGCCGACTGTGGTGTGCACCGCACGGAAGACCATTTTCGCTCGTGTAGGTGCGTATGAGGTGCAAATAACGTTGCTTTGAAAGTGCGCTGTCACAGGACAAACATTCGCGTTCCTTTTTTCCCCCCCTCTCTCTTTCTCCACCCGTTTTTCCCTCTCCCTAGTGTCGTGTAAATAAGTGTCGGCGGAAGATAAAGAAGAAAAATCGAGGAAGCGAGACGAGTCGCTACATTTGTCCGCGCTCTTTGTGCGCGTGCTCGAGAAATTTCTCGCGTATAGCGTGTTCCAGGGAAAAAGCTCGCTTCTCGTTCAAATTTTTCGGCTGCGCTGCACAAACGCTCGCGAATATCTATATCCCAGGAAACGAGGACGGGATACACCGGCTCACGAAAGTGATCGAATATTTCAAAGGGATTCTCTAACCTCAAAAATTCCGATCTTAACGAAGCTTCGCGTGTATGTAAAGCTTATCGAGGACGTATAGTATACGCAGAGTGAGTTATTCATAGGTAGAAAGTGAAATTAGCAGGGGTACAACCGGGGATTATAGTTTTCATTTCATAATATTTATTATGAGGCATAAGAGCATTAAACATAAAACATTTTCAAAATAATCTCAAGTTTGGTAGGCATTGGTTGATTCAGAGTTGATTTTTGAGTCATTGGTGCATTTTTATCGTAAATTAATGATAATATAGTTATCTCAACAGTAGGACTGAAGATACCTGACATTGGTACAACAACAACCATGAAGAATGGACCGCTGAACATTTAAAAATACAGATATGAATAAGAAAAGGTTCATCTACGCGTGACTCGTTATGCTTTACATATTTACACGCATACATTAATTAACACACTAGAAGTACCAATCCAGTCATTCTGACTGGTCCAGGAATTGTCCCCGTTGATTTAAAAAAAAATTAGCGTCGACTAGTATCCAGATGGAACCATTATAATCACTATTATCTACGTCGGCGAAGTTTAGGCTCGTTCAAGATCGGTAGGTCTAGCGTTAAGATCGGGATTCTCGAGTTTGCAGCTAGTCACTGCGCTACGTATCTCGTTGAACGCAGAACCCGGCCATATTTAAGATGATTCGAGAAGTTGGGAACGTGGTAAAAGCAACCGATAAAAGTTACAAGTCGAAATCGAACGGAGCTGGAAGTTGGGTTGCGTCAGGCCAAGTTCCGCGAACTTGGTCGCAGCGAGGTAATGAAACTTAAACGATTAACAGAAATCGATTACAGACAAACGGAAAGTTTGTATTACTTCATGGGCCGTTTGTACCTGCAATCGACGTAATGGTACGGCATTCGTTGGAATGGTCCCGCTTGTAATTGCGTTTCTCCAACACGTTTTACCGTTTTAATCTTGCGCGATCTTATCGTTACATTCCTCGTTTGAACTTTCCTAAACATTTCGGTGATTGAACGGTCGCCGGGATAAAGGACCCCCGGTGAAAATGGGGGATCGACAGGGATGCAAAGGGTTAAGTCGTATCGGGCAAGATCGGTTTACAGCGCCCGTTATCGCGGGCAAACGAGAGTTACAAATCCGGGGTATGTGCTTTTATTTCTGTCGTCGTAATACCGTGGAAACCGATTTGGCAGCGTCTTCGCCCTGTCCTTTTTGGCAATCTTCCACGATCGCCACATAAATAAGTCGCGATATTGTATTTCGTTTAACCATTCCTTAATAGGATTTCATCCGGGTAAACCGATTGGGACGTATCGAATCAATTGCTGCTATCCGTAGTAATAAAAGTTAGCGCGAGTTCTCGCATCGTAAATTTAACATTCGATCGCCTCGTTCCTGTTACGATACAACGCGAACGACAAATATTCCTTACGCGAAATAAAATCGCACGGAAAAATATTTCCACGTATTACAGCCGTGAATTTATCGGTCAAAACGTACCTTTTCCGCGACGATTTTCGCTAGTTATTTCGGATCTCTGGTCCTCTTCCTTCGACGACACGCTCACAGATATTTGGAAAAAAAGCACGTCGATGTGGAAAGTAGCATAATGAAATGTAGCCGGACAAATGGGTAAATAACGCGCCGTTGGTACGGAATATCTACAAATTCAAAGCGGGTGAAAGCAGGTGACCCAGGTCTACCCTGATCGATACAATCTTCATCAATTTTATCGACTACACGAGTAAACTTCTCAATAAAGCACGAGTGCGCTGCCAGCAAACAAGATAATACACGTTCTCTTGATTGCTACTGCAATCTCGTTGTAAACACAAAGATAGCGAGTAACAAAGTTTCACGATTGCGTCCTCATCCAGTTCTTCTCCTCTGTTATTACTGATTTGCCGAAGAATACACGGGTTTATAAGTAAATTGCCATACCACTGTGCATCTTTTATTCGTTGCCGTGCAATAAATTTCATCGGAGTCTATGGAAAGAAAGTACGCAATAAAAATTACATGCCAGCTCGATTGGCTGTTTTTATCGTTAACACGTTCGTTAGTCATCTCCCAAGCGAATGAGTTTCATTTAATTTTAATGCAATTAATATTAAAAACGAGCACAAACATTAACGCAGTCGATATGGTAGAATTTCACTTGTTAGTTTTCCTAGCTATACGAACCACGTTAACCCGAATCACGAAGTGACATCGAAGTTTCGCATCTATCTCTCTATCACCTCAAAAGAGGGGATCAGTCTCTATAGCCTGTTACATCTCCAGCCATCGTTTCTAATTTTCTCCGTTTACGGTTGCTCGATCGATGATCACTCCTCGATCATCCGTTTTAATTAAGCTAAACAAACACACACAGAAGCCTGTGCCGCGGTGAGCGTTGGTTAATGAACACACGGCGGTCGTTGGAAAAGAGGAGAAAATGGGGAAAAATAAAGAAAGGTAGGAAAACAGAGAGAGCTGCTCATGGACAACACCGGAGGACCGATCGGCCGCTAGAGAAAATAGACGTGAGACCCGGGCTGGAAAGATAGACGGGACACGTCTGCTCTCGTCGGATCCGAGTGAAAAGGCAACCGACAAATTGTTAAGTCAATTTAATTGCGACCAGCTCGGTCTTCTCTATTTACAAACGCGCGTGTGTACGTAACACAGAAGCCGGGAGTGTGTGGTTGCGCACGTACACCGGATTCTCGGCGTAGCAGAGGACAAATCCGCAGATACACGCGGTAAACCGGTAGAAAACACACGTCCCTCGCTCGCACGTGGTCGAAACAGAGAGACGCTGTCTCGAAATTCAATCGAAATCAAAGGGACCGGGTTTGCCGAAGCGTAAGAGGAAACCGCGGCGCGGATGATTCCTTGCGGCCTGGAAATGTTCCGCGATCGATCCGCACAATCGACCTTATCATCCAAGGATCGCAATTTCGCTCGGTTCCCCTCTGGGACGATTCGCCTTCCCTTCTTTCTCCGTTTCCCGCGGAACTTTCCGTCGAAACTTCGCTACAAACCACTCTTTCCTTTCGTATCGTTGCATTCGGCAGAAGTCCCGAATTTGACGGCCACCATTTTGGTATTGGTCGTCGTCTCTCGTTACGGACGCGCGAGATTTATGGACTTCGTGTCAGGGGATCGTGTGCATTGAACGCGAGTCCAGGAATTTTCCGACGATTTTATCGTTTAACATCGAGTTTTTACTTTCTAACGTAGATCTTTCGTTCGAGATTAATGTATTAAATGTCATGCCATGTTGCGAGATCGAGTTAGGTAGTCATGTGATCTTTAACCCTTTGCAGTTCTATGTCGAGTGTGAGTTGACATCGGGAAATTGTTTCAAGGGATTCGTGCACTTGAAAATTATACTTCGCATATGATTACATTTGCTTCTTCCTTTGTTTATTTAAATTGCCATACTTTTTAGTCGATATAACATTCAAATTAGACTCTTGAAAGCCATGCGAGCTGTTGGTGTTTCGTAAATTGCAAATTCACTTACGTGTAATTTTGTAACGATGCAATTGCGTAACAACTTTTTAAGTCTGGGAGATAAGTAACCGGAAGCTGGATTTGAGATTGTTAAACTCCGATGCGGATGTCTGGAATTACCGATACCATTTGTAGCCGTAATACACGGAATCGGAGGCAGTCTCAAAGGGGNAAACAGAAAACTATAGTCGATGCTGCCATGTCTTATCTCACTCAGTTTCGCTGCAACGAAACGATGATCTTCGTCACTATTGCGGTCAATAATGACCACTGCCTGTAATGAAAGGAGTGTCAGTAGTGTCAGTCAATAGCGAGGATGTTAATACTCTGTGCCAATTCTTCTTAAAGTGTTCAACCTCTTTATAATACATAAATGTAATTCTTTTACTTGAAATTGTAGTTCTAATTCTAAATGTGAATTATATTACGGTTTGTTTCGTAAATTGCAAATTCACTTACGTGTAATTTTGTAACGATGCAATTGCGTAACAACTTTTTAAGTCTTGGAGATAAGTAACCGGAAGCTGGATTTGAGATTGTTAAACTCCGATGCGGATGTCTGGAATTACCGATACCATTTGTAGCCGTAATACACGGAATCGGAGGCAGTCTCAAAGGGGATTAGTCTTAGCCATACTTCACAATACGGCCAGTTCATGCTGGTACTCGGAAGCTCTGTAATCTTAGCGCTATTCCTTAATTACCTATCTTATCTAGATTTAGTCACAAAATTCCACTCGCGTCTCAGTCTCTACCGAAGATCCTGCTCTGTATTATCTCTTATTTAATCTGCGTTGTTCTTTTGGGTAACGTCCGCCGATTCTCGAATTATGTATCAAACAAATCTACTGCTTCGAAGAAGAATTAAATACCAAATATTAAGTAATCGGTTTTAAATAACTCACGACATATTTTAACAAATTTTATAGTTCAAACGTGTTCAAATGGTTGTCGGAATGTCTTAAACTCATATTCAAAAAGCAATACAAATGAAATATAGGAATTTATATTCGAAAAAAATAAATATAGTTAGAATTTATAAACAGTTTATAAATTGTTATACTGATTGTTAATAAAAAATTGTTTACAACGTATATGTATAGTAACAATAAAAATAAATTAAAGAACACATTCTCCAACGCGGAGATTCATTTTATCTTTATCATCTAAGTTATCGAACAAGTTATTAGTATCCGTGTAAAAACATTTGGATATTTAAAAAATATCAACCTGCATATTTAAAAAAGCTATAGAATTATAAGTCGATCACTTGAATATCTCTTCCTTACAAATCGGTCGTTTCTCGCAACTTTCGGAATTTGCATCTATCGTTCATTTACATTCTGTGCGAGTCAATCAGAGTTGGAGAATGGGTTAACAGAAGGGAAAAAATGGCGAGAAGCGCAAAGTAATTCCGAGCCAGAGACTGACTTTAACGACGAATTCCGAAGTAACTCGATTAACGCGGAAACCGAGAATTCGCTCAATGCTTTCGCGAGAACGCGGATGGTAAATTTCAAGATATCAAACAAGATCCTCAAGAACTATCCTCGTCAATTATACTCGTGATCAGTTCATACGAGGACTCTATCGTAAATGATACTTTCACTGAGTTTTTCGTGTTTCTATCTCATACGTAAATTACCAACGTTTTCTCGTCGAATGTTATTTATATCTTCTATCGAGATTAAGGATACTTACGGCATCGTTATGATTCCAGATTATGTAGGCTGGTGGTTCTGGACTGACGAGAATACACGTCAGGTTGATCGTGCTACCTCGATTAATATATACGTCTGGCTCACCCAGGACTTCGGTTTTTGGTTCTGAAAAACACAACGAAGGATTCCAGTGTGATTAAACAACTTCTCGCATATGTCAAGTAATTTGTTTTTCGTAAAACTATGTGGCGAACGTTTCTGATGTTCGGAAAATCGCTTAACGATTCTACGAAACGTTGCAAACTATAGTGAACATTTCTGCTTTTCGGAAATTCACTTAACAATCTTATGAAATGTAGCAAACTATAGCGGACGCTTCTGATTTTCGGAAAATTGCTTAACAATCTTTCGAAATGTCGCGAACTGTAACGAACGTTTCTGATTTTAGGAAAATCGTTTAACGGTCCTACGAAATTCAGAAATTCTAAAGGAATTAAAAGTTTCTTCGTCCATCCGATCATCAACTACACTCTCCCATAACTAATTCTCCCGGACATAACTAGCTATGCTTCGTTTTCCCTGGACTAGCATATCCCCAGCGTTCTCCACAACTAGACACGCGTACCGAAGCGTGAAAGAAGCCGTGTAAGAGGGTATTCATCGCGTTAAGCGTGTAAAAAGTGTGGACCACGTGGGCAGGATGATATTTATAGCCAATTCTGTCCGCTGATCCATTTTGTAACCTTTTCGCGGAACCAAAGTGCGATGCGGTTGACTTGGCCCTTGTGCGCGGTTCGAAAGAGCACTTTGAGCTCTGGCTCATGTAGAATATCCTCTCTCGCGTGTGTACTTTCAAAGAGAAAAAGAGACACGGAAAGAGTGTAGCCGGTGTAGGAAGGTTGACGAAGAGAAGGATCGAGGAAGAAAAAAAGGGGGATGGATTATTGCGGCGAGAAAGGGAGCGAGAAAGAGAGGAGCGAGGTACACTGGAAAAAAAAGAGTTTGGGCCAGGGTGAACGAATCTGTACGGCTGTGTACGAGCAATGCGTGTACCTGCACATATGTCAGGGGGTGGGGATGATAGGGAGCCGAAGAGAGGTCACTGGATATAGATCGATGTGAATATTTTCCGGACGGCCTCCTCTTCGAGGATTGACCGAAATAACCGGGCACCGTACTTTACGGCTTTGTGCAGCAGATGATACCAGAGACGACAGTTATGTGCCCGGCGATAACCTTTCGCCCTCCTTTCTTCCCCCGATCGGTCGCCTCGTGTCTAGTCCATCCTCTTTTCGATACACTCTCTCTCCTTTATCTTCCCTCTTCATATTCGCGCGCAAAGCTCGGCGCTAAGAACCACGAGTGAGAGGAAAAATATCCTTTTCTTCGTGGATTTTATAACGTTCAGCATTTTATACGTTTATAGATCTTTGAAATAAGGACCTCTGTTCTTAGATTAGGTTTGCCAAGCTTTGGGATTAAGTCATTTCATCCAAACGGCACTTTTGCTCTCCCTGTATCTTCAAGGAACCTTATGCCAGATGGCGCAGCTTTGTTGGAGTACTATCCTCTCGAGGTAAAGAATTATTTGAGATTCCAGATTGAGACTTGAGATATATTTGTGTTTGAAACAACGTCATCTGTTTTTGGATTAGTCCTCAACCGTGACTTTTGATTTTTATGTTTTTTCAGTGGGCCTTTCTTAAATGGTTCTAGTACTGGTTGGTTGTAATTGCAGTTATTTTATTGGTAGATGATAGAGGTTATGATTATTATATATTCATCTTTGAAACAACGTTGTCTGTTCATGGATTAGGTTTGATTAGGTTTTCAAATAGCCATTGCAGCTTTGGATTAGTCTTGAAACGTGATTTTTGGTTTTCTTATTTTATAAGTGACCCTACCGCCAGATGGCATAGCTTTGTCGGATTACGATCGCTTTAAAACGAAGAATTACTTAAGATTCATCATTAGTAATTGCAGTTACTTCATTGGTAGATGACGAGATTATCATTTTCATATATTTGTCTTTGAAAGAACATCTTCTATTCTTGGAATAGGCTTTTCGATATCTTCAGCAGCTTTGCGATCAGTCTTCAAACGTGACTTTAAATTTTCCTGTTTCTTAAGCGAGCTTTCCACCAGATGGCGCAGCTTTGTTGTAATACCATCTCTTTGATATTCATTTGTAATTGTAATTATTTCATTGGTAGTTGAACATTCGGCGTTGTACTTTTTTAGCGGTTGTGCGATTAATCTACTGCATCTACTACTTGTATATTGTTACATTCTATCTTTCATATTTTAATCGGCGATTTTCTTTAAATACGATTTTCGCAGAATACAGCAGCGTAGGAATCGTTTATAGGAATCGTTTATCGGAGTTATAGCAAAAGCTGGTCACGTTCATCGCAATTTAAGAGAACACCTTTGAATCGAACATTGTTCGGACGTCACGTGTCGTCGTTTTTATTATCGATAGATTCGCACGTTCGCCATCTTGCTTTGTCACCGTTTAAATTCGCGTATCGCGAAAGGAAATGAAACGGGTATTCGCATACCCATGGAAAGAGATCGTTTGCGAGTGGCAGATTTCTATTTAAGCGACAAATAACCAGCGCAATCGAAATTTCTTCGACAAAAGATCTCAATCCTGGCAAACGATTTCCCGCGTTTCTTCTCGACATCGATATCAATTCACCTCGCGACTATACGATTAGAACTAACGAGCTCTCTAACAATTATGAACCCCTAATATCTTGGACATTTAGTTCGACCTCCATAATCAACTTGAAATCCCTTCTTCGTACCCTTTGGACCATGTACAATTATTCCAGTCACCCGCCTGGAATTTCCCAATTATTCTTCATTATCGAGGATACGCTTGGCGTATCCTCTGGAAGGGATAAAAAAACGAGGTAAAGAGCAAGCAAGAGGGAGACGAAAAAGAAAAAAAAAAAACGATAGGCAAAGGTTTTCTCTACATTATTCTTGCCCTCGACGTCGGGTTGCTCGCTAGCCGATTCTCACTTTCGTCCGGTCCGCTTCATTTCGGCTACGGATTTCTCCCTTCCTTTCATTTTTGCTCCGCATTTCCTCTACGAGATCACTCATCGTGGCCATAGGAAACGCAGCGCCGCCTCGATCGATATCACGGAATATACGCGAACCGCTTTAACCCGGGTTAACCGCAGATGAAAGCTGAACTGGCCGGAGGACGCGACGCGCCGCGCCGCGACGCGGCCGTCCACGCGGACTGGAATCACGTATCCGCCGTCCAATAGGCTTCTCCAGCCTCGTATTTCCCGAAAGGTGTACCCGTCCCCTTCACAATCTAATTAGTCAGCCATCGAGAGTACTTTCGTCAGCTGTACGTATAAACGTGATCCTCGACTCTTCAGAAAGCACACGCAGGAATTTATCCGCGTTGAAACGTGTCAAAGGATCCTCGATGGATAGTTGTTGTTATTGGTGCAAGGATATCGGAAGGAATAGGACGAAGACGCAAGTTCGCAGGATATGGAAGGATTTCTATGCATGAGTTTCCAGCGAACACGGGTTGCCTTTTGTTTTCGCTTCATCGATACGAATCTGGCCGGGACATTAATCTTCCCGTGACACCGAATAATCTGCTGTAATACAGCGCGACGGTAGCCAATATCGAAATACCTAGCCACTCCTCTCGAGCGGCGCTGCGATCGCAGAAATTTCGGCAACCAGTAGAAAGCTCGGCTCTTGTATATCTTCCACGTGGTCAAAGTTTCGGAATACAGCAGTATGGCCAGGTACAGGCAAATATTTACTCGCAATTATAGCAATTTTACTCGACAGCAGTATACTTGCGGTCTCGTAGGTATTACGCTCGCGTGTACAAACAGGAGACTATTTCACGTTCAAATGCTTATGGTTACTATCGTGTAAACGCGAAAATTGCGAGATTTCGTGGTCTCAAAATCTACGAAAATTATTATTCTGATTAGACACGTGAAAAGAAGATTCACGCGAAATCAATGAAACTAGATTAAATTTTGGAAATGGTGGCTTGGTAAATTACCACTTCTATATGGGGTCCCAAAAATGACAGCTGACAGTTCAACTGTGCTTCCTATCGAAATTATTTCTTGCTATTGGGTTTCTCGCAAAATCATTTCGTTTTTTTTTTTTGTTTGTTTTTTTGGGTGAAAATGAAACATGAGTTTTAAGCCAAGACGTTTCACGTGACCACGAACGAATTTTTCTATTAGCAAAAAACGAAATTACTTTCCTAACGACCCAATAGGTAGTCGTCAATTTCCCTCAACTCGAAATTTCATCGCGCGTTTAGACGATACGCTGATACGAACGAAGTAAAATTCCAAGTCTGGCAGCATGAGTATTAATCGTTACACGATTGAAACGGTTGATAGGCACAAACAGGAGTTGACCGTGGACAGATGGACGGTTCGGAGATTAATTTCGCGGGGCAAGCAGGGAGAGAGAAGATGGTTGGAAGAGACAGAGCGGAATGGCGGATCGCGGAATTCGAGCGGTGCTCGATCGATCCATCATCGGTTCTCTGTATCGTTGATCCCGGTATCGTACGGCGGAACGCTTTTGTACTTACGGCTGCTATTTGTTGAGGAGTCCACAAAGCGTACTTGCACGCTTCGTTGTTGACACTCGACCTAAATAAAGCACCGTTCACAATGACGCGATACCTACACCAGCGTTCCGCGCGAACACGCTTGCCGGGCTGTCACATGGCAGAGAGAGGCTGGACAGAGGGTGGAGGACAGAGAGGAAGCGATAAGCAGGATAGAAAGAGGGTGAAAGAGGGATAGAGAGGGAATCGTAGCGATTGACGATTGTCCTGCCGTGGACCAGTCGGTAAATTGCGTTAGACGATTTCCCGACGATGTACATGCCCGGCCCGAATACGGCTATTCGCCGTGGAAATGGAGGGTGATTCCGAACGAAATAGAAACTACTCGGTATACACACGGCCAGAGGAAGAAAAGGACGCCGGGAAATATGGCGTTCCAGGCGAAATAAGGGAAGCAATCACAGGCAAAGGAGCTCCCCGGTGATCCGGACGGATACTTACCAGTATCTCTAGTACTTGTAAACGTAGCCGGATGATTTGGTACGACGACGAGTCATGGAAACGTGTTCCGTGCTGTTACGATAATCCAGTGTAAACCTTGCATCCCGTTTATCGTTATTTTCTTTAATTAATACCGAGCTCGATTTGTTTGCTCCACGGTGAAACGATTGTTAGAAGAATTCCGACGATTCGATGGAAATTCATAAAATTAATTATTCTCGTTTAATTATGACGGAATTTCATGTGCTCAATGTGAAAAATTGATCTGCCTGGCTGATGCTTAGTCTTTTCAACGTATGTCTTTGTTGTTGGTATTATATTTCTACGAATTAAATTATTCTGAATTGGTATCCAACGGTTTGTTTTCACGGCAGCAAGAGAATTCGTGTCTTTCTGTACGAGTTGCGTATTTATCAATTTGATTTTACTTCGTCAATTATTAATACCATTCGCTGTTTGGCAGAATAAATAATCAACCCTTTGTAGTCGGCGATGACTCTCATTGTCAGTCGCTGTAATTAGATTAGATGTAAAAACAGGTGAATTATTGAAATAAATTACACCTTATTTTCCTTTTCTCTAGAGAAATATAAGGAAAGCTTCGAATTTTTATGTCTATATAGCGAAAAAATTGTATGCGGGAATAATAATTCGAATCATCGTTAATCCTTTCCAATTCAAATCACATTTCCAGCAGCTGCTAACGCTTGTAAGCGCTTCATTTGAAACTTCCTCCAATTAAATAAATAAATTTTGTAATTTTCAAGTGTATAATATCTCTTAAAAGAATTTCTTAATGTCAAGTCACACTCGATATAAAACAGCAAATTGTTAATTACACTGGAAATCTAATTGGAAGAAGGAAATCGTGCATTGAACTATTTCACCCGTAATCATCGTATTTTATTCGTCATTTAAGTCACATCGTGGCAACAAACGACGACTCGAGCGCAAAGAGTTGAAACGCGCTTAAACAACCAAATGAAATAAATTATTCCTTCTTAAATTCGCGTAAAACCCAGACGATTGTTATCTCCGTCGAAGTTCTGCGGAGTATACCTATCAAAGAAACTACCGGTGCTATCGCGGGCCGGTAGGACGAAGTTGGAGTACCCATCGAACACGATTTCTCAGAAGAACAGGGTGCTCATTGGACCATGTCTAACACGGAAACTTCTCGTAGCTCCGACGCTATTCATCGGCCGGAATCGCTTTAAGATTCACCGCGGACGTATCGCCGCGACGCAAAGGAAGAAACATTCGCGGCCGCTCGGATCCAATGGAATTTATTAGCCGGAGTATATTCATGACATGGCGGCGGTTCTTATTCTCCCGACATTCCGCGAGAACTTCGCCCGGAAAGTGGGTCGTCGAGATATCCTATCCTTCTCTCTCTCTCTCTCACTCACTCACTCACTCTCTCTATCTCTTTCTCTCCCTCTCTCTCTCTCTCTCTCGTCTCGATTGAAACGACCGCGCGCGTGCTCGGGACAAAAACGCCGCATGCAAATCGCTGTTCTTCTTTCCTCGCTTCTGTCGACTCGAGTGGCATCGCTAAACCGACAAATCAGTCGGTCGGCCTGCGAGCCAGTTTCCATTCGAGACACCCGCGAAGGTTCTAGCGAATAGAGTAACAGCGGCAAGCACGCCATCTACGTCGATTTTGGTCGACTGTCGCGCGAATGGAATGTAAACTGGACGGTTTCCCGACTTTCCCCCTTTTCCTCTTGTTCACGTTCGCTGCCTTGCCGATAATATGACCGAAACCGGGAGAATTTTTGCTACCCTTTCTCCATCTAGCTTCGAATTTACTAATTCACCTTCGCTTCTGTTCAAAATTTTCCCTGAAATTATGCCCATTTTTTTTTTTTTTTTTTGTTCTTTTTCTTTTTATTTTATCTAGGATAGTCCATGTGGCGAATTCGAGTTGATGTAAATATTAATATTTCTCGAGTTTTATGTTGGTATTCAAAATTATATCTACCGATATGGACGAGGATCATATATGAACGAAATTTGTTATAGAATTTTCGATATTAATTATAGTTATCTGTAAATTAACAAATTGAGACCGGTCACGAGTAAACTCGTAATCTGCGGTTTTGTTTCGCGTCAGCTTCGTTCGGCTAATGCATTCTTTAGCTAATATTTAGCTAATAAAGCCCGTCAAGTTGTGTCCACTTTCCTATAAAAAAGAAATTTTGAGAAAAACAGCCGGTCAACGATGTGTTAAGAGGGTTTTATATTTTCAAACATTTCGAATTTCCTCTTGACGATTCAAAGAATAAAGCTGCGAATATAATTCTTTTCGACTTTCTAAAATATACATAATTATCTCTAAACTGTTTATCGTATTATTTCCGTCCCGTTCTCAAAGGAACGTATCCCGTCTCCGAAGACAGTTTGAATTTCCCGCGTGTGCTTTTACCATCCGGACTATGCACACCGGTTTCGCTGGGGAACGCGGGGAATTTCATTTGGCGAAAAGTATTTCGAAGTCGAAGATGTTTGAGTCGGATAAATATTATGATTCCAAACTCGACAAACTTTCCGGCCCTCTCTGAACTGGATGAAATCCCGCAAGTAGAAGAATACTCGTACGGAGAGACAGATTTCGTTCGGTATTGGTCCTGGCCTGAGCCGAATATGAAAAGAGAGTAGTATCGAGTCATCGGGATCGAGAGAGCAGTCAAACAACTTTCCAAACTTTTCTATCCGGCAACTTTTCCCGTTCAGGTACGTCATTTCCACTGACTGTACTCTTTTCCCCCTTTCTTTTTGCGTTTTCGTTATCAAAAAACCGGCGATTCCCGCGAAGGGAGAAGGAAGCATTTTGCTTTTTAGCTACAAAATCGAGGCCAAAGATGGAACGGCTTGATACGCGTCGCGATCAACCGCAGGAACGCATCGATTTTACGGAGAACCACTGGTCGATACTTGGCCCGAGCGAATGGGAATTAGTTCGCGGAAAGTTCGGTGTAGATTTACATCGTAATTCTTAGTTCGGTGGCAAACTTTTCTTTCGCCGCGCGCTTTTTCGGCTTCGCGCTACTCGGAAATTCTTAATTAAACTATTCCACGTATTAAAGCCTCCGGCGAAGAAACCTGTTTTACGATTTCATTTTAGTAACTGAGAACCTTGTGAAATATAACCATGCAACTATAAATTCGATTAATAAAAGCAACGGAAAAAGTTTTTTAATATATGTATTAATATTTTATAGTTACTCCATATCTCTATAGATTTTCAACATTCTTCAGTTCTTTAGTTTCTTCAATCCATTAATTTTTAACACCTTAGCGTAAGTTAGCTCCTTTGCTTAAATTATTATGGATTTACGTATAGACTTATCCTCATATGAACGGTTGTAATTAATTTCACTCCGCCATTTTGTGTTTCACAACCTAACCTCTTTTTATAATATCCTACAATCCAAGAACATCTAAGAATAGTCGGTAAGGTTAAAAACGAAGGACGAATAGCTGACGAGACAAGACTTACAATCGGTTTACAAAGAGAACAGCTAAAAATTACCCAAAAGAAGGTTAATTTTTTCCATACCCACTTCATTTTCGAGGTTATACTTCCACTAACCTGTATACTTCAGCAGAACAAGCGGAAGAACGGGTTTTCGAGATGAGATAATTGAAAGCTTTCAGAAAATCCGCAATGCAGCGAAGTCCGTTTGAAAAATAAGAAAGGTATCCGTTAGCATTTCGGGGTTAAACGGTGAATCGCTTTCCGATTCATTTCCAAGAGCCATGATCGCTCGTTATCTCCGTAACGCATCTCGTAATTTTCACCGCGTCTATCACCCGAAGATTACAGGCGAAGCGATCGCGTTTATCGACGTTCCTCCTCTCAAATTCCAAGAGCATGGTTCTGATCTGAAATGTTCTGCGAGGCGAAGTTGAACATTTAACCGCTTTTACCGTCGCTCCGAGCGAGACACGCTTATGCCGACGAGACTAGCGCGATGAGCGATAGATAGCCGCGCGAATAGCAGGCGAGTTGGCGCAGTTTTTATCAGATGGCGCGGTGCTCGGCCGGTTTATCCGCGCGCGTTCCTCGCCAGGCCATTCATATCTCGTCCAACTTCTTATTACTTTTTCCCCGGTAAATTTATCACGTTCAGTCGTGTTCCATCGCGGGCTACGTTCTCCTCGCTTCGATTCCGAAAACACGCAAACAACCGGCAAATCCCGAGCCGACCAACTTTGATCTCGATATTAACTTTATTCGTCACGGACTCGTGGCTCCCTCTCTCCTTCTTTCGCTTCCTCTCTTCCCTCCTACTCCGCGCCGCCATATCGTAAAAACGTTTCACTTGAGGAAATATTTGCCCGAGCTTTTCGACCACCGCGGGGCAAAAAGTCTCTTTTCCACGACGGCGGAACGCGCCGTTCCGACCCGTGAAATTTACACGCGTGCACGTTCCCGTGCTAGGGATCTGCTTTACCCTCTCGTCCCGTGGTTTCCAGTTAAAAAGCACGCGAGTGTGGTTTCTCTGGATCTGCATGCGCGAGCTGCCTCGTTCCCGAGACACAGGATGAACCGAATAATTAACATGGATGTCGAGGAAACTCGATATCAAATAGATATCTATTTGTTTCTATAGTTGCCTATCGTGTCGTATAGTTTTAAAGGTTAGGATAGGATGTCTGGGTAATATTGAGGCGTACGGAAAGTCATTTCATTATTTTTGTTTCGTTTTTGCTTTTTTATGCGGCTGAAGTGTGAAATTTTTCCCTTAATTGGAAAAACGAAATGACTTTCCGAACGACCCAACAGATTTCTGATGCGTGGCGTCATTTGAATTTGGTATATTTGTCATTTTGTGTTTAATACTGATAACAACGGATTGTTCCTAATTCGGCTGTTATTCAATATCTCGAGAGGTGAAATATAGATACGTATTTGAAACTTTAAGTGGCAATTTAATTCTAATCTGCGGAAGCAAGCTATTTGCTATCATCGTTTTTCTAGTAATTAATTGCTAATTAATTTCATCAAGAGCGAATCTCGTTTAAGCTATGCCAACGTGGAATAGCTATTAATAAATTGTTCATTTCGGGCGCATCAAGTATTTATTATTTTCCAAGTTTGTACAGTAGGACCTCAATTATACGAACGTACTGTCATATATGTAAATTTTCTGTTATTCCAATATTTTATTAAATGAATAGCACATATAATAGTATAAATCAACCATCACAAGATATCAGTTTCTTAATTAAGTTAAAGAGAAAGTTTCAGAAATACTATATACAAATAACTGATATAATTCAATAATTAATAAAAATAGTTAGCCACTTCCTCCACTACATCTAGCAATTGGTTTACATAATGGAGGTTCTACAGCAACACATACGTACATTTAACTCATCCAGTTGAATTTAAATCGTTTGCAACTATGAGGTTTCAAGTAATTAATAAAAACTCAAATAAACCAAGTAACAGGGTAGCTGTGCAGTAAATCTTTGGTCACTCTCTGTCCCGTCAGCGTATCACACACTCTATTTAGCCCGGACAATCGATTATCAGAAAGTTCACTTGTCCAGCAGGGCGGGCCGGTCTTCAAGGCCCGTTTCCAATAATCGGCGTTCCCGGAGCATTTCACGATGCGCGATTCGAGCGAGGAAAGTTGCGAAGTAAGAGCGTGCAATCTCTCTCCCTCTCTCTGTCTCTCGATACACCCCGAAAGGCCAGGCGCAGGATCCCGGGTCGTTTCACGTCCGAAAGACGATTTGCTTCTCGCCGCTTGGAAGCTGGGTTCGAGCCGTCGCGCTTTCAACGCGACGTCTCCCCACGGCCGACAGTTTTTCGCTTGGACGGCCAGAATTTTCAGCGCGGAGGGACACATCCTAGACGCTTCGCGGAGCGCGAACGACCGCGATGAAACGAAATTACATGGCCGCGTCGATATTCTCGGCCGTGCACAGGCCTAGTGAAAACATCCGGCGAATATAGGTCTCGCGAGCGTTTTTCTATAGCCCGTGCGAGTAATATAGCACGCTTCCTATACGCTGATAGACTACTCATTTCAAATAAATCAGCTTCGGACGCTTGTCGACCGATGATTAATTACTATCGTTGCAGAAAAATTCGAGACGCTTCTGCGGTGTAATTATTTTGCTTCGATGTTCAAATCCTCGGCCAATTTTGAATTTAATATTAAACAATGGCGATTTTTAGAGTCTCATTGAATGGCGACTGAGTACACAGAGTTAAATATTGACACTCGCTACATTTATCGCGAGAAATAATGTATTAGGCCGTTCGGAAAGTTGTTTCTTACCTAAACCAAACCAAACCCAAACCAAACCCAAACCTAACCCAAACCTAACCCAAACC
>NIJG01000371.1:188148-202359 GCA_002201625.1 Euglossa dilemma
CGGTTTATGATGAAGTTATAAAAATAATGGATTTCTTTTCTCCCAACCTAATATTATATGGGAATAATAGGTCCAAGACTATAGTTCTACTCTGCTAGGCTAGATGATGCTGCATCTTCATCGATATCGGTCCTCCATCTTAAATTTTCGTAATCTCTGATCTTTATCTACTTCCTACATTTTTCTTTTCTACGCTCTGCTGTTTTATTGTACATATACATGATTATTAAATATTGCAGTAATACTATTCTCTGTCATTATTAAATTATAGCCCCATTTTTATAATTATAGAAGCGTTATTATTTACGTTCCATATAATATACGACATAGAAATAGTACAATATAAAAATTACGTGCTACAGAAACGAAATAGTTCAGAATCATATAGTTCGTTATGTATATAGTCCGCGATTAAATCCTTAATGGAAGTATGACAGTGGGCGATAGTTTAGCGAAATAGTTTCGCTAAAACGGCTATCTGTCGGTGATTAGGTTATACGGTGGAAAAATGCGAAAAAAGAAAATAGTGTCGCGAGAATGTATTTCCAGCGGTAACAGAGGGATACCGATATATCGTTCACAACACTGTCGGAACGTTTTGAAATCAATTTCTCAATTTTGTCGAAGTGAATTTCTCTCGGAAAGCGCGCGATTCCTGGTTCGTGATCAGACTTTAACTAGAACCATCCGCTTGTCAATTATGCGTAACAGCAATCGAACGTTCGCGTCCGACTGTGCTGACGCGTTAGTGTCGCTTGTTAAACAACAAGATTGACAGATTCTGCTACAGACCAGCTAGAAAACATGAGCTTCTCTCGCTTGGCGGAAAAGAAGAATTCCCCGATCCTCTCATCGACGCGTTCGGTCCCGGAATTTTTTAATTACGAAGCTAGGAACCGTGACGCGCCTACCATAAAGGTCCACCGTAAATCGTAATATCGATGTTCCTTTAATTTAATTTCGCCCCAAGTTTTATGAAAACGCTGCACAAATTTCATTTAAAACCGCCGAGACACGGGTGTTTATTCCGCGGAAAATGACATTTCTAATTTCGAAAGAAAGCCGACCGTATTCCATGTCGTTCTTTATCTACGTAATTCCTATCTCAGAGTCACGCGACTTCATCGGAACTTAAATTAGTTTTCGAAATGAAATCGAAGCGAATAAAGTAAAATGAAGCGAGTAATGAAGATACGCTAATATACTTTAGAAAACGAAACGAGATTGAATACCGCAAGAAAATAAGAAGAATACTTTAGGACAACAGTCGTGAAATGAAGTAAAATAAAATGAAATTTGAAGAGCAGAATATAAAAATCTAGGCAGCCAGAAGGAAGATGGCGCGGAGACGTCAACCGTTCAAACGCTGCTGTGCACGTGTTTTATATATCCTCGCCATTAACTCGTTGACGTACAAATTAAGTACACTTGATGGGACTGGAAAATATTATTTTATTTGGCTAAGTTGAACTAGGGAATGGAAGTTGAAAAAGAATATATTTTTTTCAAAATTATTTGATTTTTAATGATAAGATTGATTAATAAAACATCTCTTGACATACAATCGAGAGAATTACTTACCAAAATCAAAGAAGGTTCTTGGAATAAATGACGAGTTAGACTAGTTATTGTATGTTAAGAGGTTAAGCCCCGTTTCCACGTTAACGTGAATCGAAGAGATTGTCGTGCCAGGAATACACGTATTATCGCGATTTAAGGACGGTATTTCGTGTGCCGCTAATTCGAGGGAAGAAATTTCGCGTATGCGACTCTGGGTCGTCGAACGATCAACTCCGTTTGGCCTGGTTGTAAAAATGGAACTGGCAGTGGGGATTGTCGAATTATTTCGTTGCCGGTCGTTGCACGATCTCGCAATTAGATTGCCCGCGAGGAACGGCAACTTCGTTTCCTCTTTGAGTGGCAGCTGATATTTGTCAGGAGGGAACGGCTAATTTAGGCTCCGTGGCGAGTTTAATTCGGTGCCCATTAATACCATGATCGAAACAATTTAGGGATCACCGTTGACAGACAGCTAAATTTCAGGTACGTTATTTAAGGCAACGCTATTTTCCCGGAATGTCGTCGCGTCGAGCGGGCTCGTTTCTTTGGAACTATGCTCGATACGATGGTTGGAATCGCGTATTTTGCCGGAAATTACGCGATGTACGTTACACCGGTGTTCCAGATCGTCGACATCGCAATTGCTGGAAGTTGAGACAAAAAGATCCGCAATTCGTGAGGGAGGGATTGATTAACGTTGTTTGGGAAATTTAGACGCGATCCTTGTTAGATGTTAGGATCTAAAAAGATGTTCAAGTTATGTATAAACTACCATTCACGAGTATTTGATTACTTGGAGAAATCGGGTCTAAAAGTTTGTAACGCGAATAATTTTAAGCGGGATGAATATATATATGTATATAATCGACATAGAGGATTATTATATATCATGTATTAAAGATTTTACGATGTACATGTATGTATATACAAAACATAGGATCGTGTCTTAAAAACGATTCCTAGAAGATAATTTATCTACTTCTTTTAGAAAATAATACACGCATATATATAACAGCAATGAAAATATATCTACCATCGGAAGATCACGTCTTGACCAAAAATAAAATAATAATATACACAGTTATTCATTTATCAATTTTAATTACATGTAAGTACTAAATTGGGTATAAAAAAATGAAAAAATAGTAAAATTAAAAGTTGCATGTACACAGGAATCAATTCAAATATTTTTCCGATGAAAACAGGCTGATTTTTTTGCACCAGGGATTGATAAGCTACCAAATAAATGGAAAAAGATTACATTTAATAAAGGGGAGTACATGACCCAATTTCATTTATAAGTTTAATGTTCATTGGAAATGTTCCTTTATCAAAAGAGTTTTGCTGCGTGTTATTTTCGAAATTTAGAATAAAATAACAAAGAAACGAAGAAAATTGCCTGTCGACTATTCAGCGTTCCCGAATGCGATTTCATGCTCACCGGGCAAGGATTAAAATCGCGCTTACCCGTGATAAAATCCAAGCAATTGAAATCTACGTACGCGTTTCGTTATCGTAGATACTTTACAAGGAAGGGATCAAAAATAGTCGGCTGGTCGGCGATCGAAGCCTCTGCCGTAACTCTCAAAGTGGCAGTTCAATTTTCCCGTGGACGTCGAGGCGACGTCCGGTAATTAAATCTGTAGCAAAGCTGGCCGAGCAGAAAACAAGAAGGAACCCCGGCTAGATCGGCCGGTTTTCCCTTCGAATGAGCACGGGCCAATCGCATAAAAGGGAGGCTGTCGCGCGAGAGAGCTTGTAAAACATCTCTGTTTTTGCGCGATTAATCGAACCCGCCCCCTGTAGTCGCGCTTAGCGCCAATTAGGGGCAACCGCGACTTCCGGTGACAGGGGTCGATCATTGTCTTGGAAACTTTCGCCTCTGACCGGCACAATGTATCCCCTGGATCTTTCCCCCGTTCTTTCTGTCCTTCCTTCTTCGCTTCTTTCATCCCAAGCCGGATTCCGGCCGAACTTTCACCACGGGATCTCTTTCTCTACCGAGCGTGAAGTCATATTTTATTCCGACCCGGCTTGCATCGAACAATAACGCGGAAGCACCGGTTCTCAAAGCATTCCGAACACCGCGAGAAGTGCCTTGGAATCGCCTACCAGCGCTGCGTTGATTAACCTCTTTAGCTATCGACCTGCTTACAGTCCATTGTGCGTGTGAAAATGAGATTCGTTAAATAAATCGCCCATTACGAGTTTTCTGCTATAATTGGAAACGATGGAATGCGAGGAAATATTAAAACTTTAGTCGAACGCGACGTGAATCGAAAAACAGAAAATTTTGATATCGATTTGTATTTTATTATCTAGGATAGGCTTAAGGAGATGGCGCGTTTAACTCACTAGCGCCACCGTGGCTTGTATCTACAGTAATTGGAAACGATGAAACGCGAGGAAATGTTAGAACTTTAGTTGAACGAGACGTGAATCGAAAAGTAGAAAATTTTAATACCGATTCGTTATTTAATAAGGATAGCCATAAGTCGATGGCACGTTTAACTCACTAACGCCACAGTGGCTCGTTTCTACAGTGATTGGAAACGATAAAACGCGAGAAAATATTAAAACGTTAGTCGAACGCGACATGAGTCAAAAACAGAAAATTTTAATATCGATTCATTACTTACATAAGATAGCCTTAAACTAATATCGCCTTTAACACACTAGCGCCAACATGGCTCGTATCTACAGTAAATGAGTCACAAGTGTTTCGTCGAAACTTACTTTTTTGATGTAAGAGATTCAGACAATTATTTACAAACATCCCAATTTAATTTTAATCATCGAACATAGCAAACTTCGTTTCATTTCTTTCAAAAAAAATCAACGGGATCGTAAGTTTATAGAACTATAATTCTATTTCAGAGAAACTACAATCGCACTAAAATTTTCCGAAATTAAGTGTACAGGTGCTATGTAGCTTAACCACATTCGTGGTTGATGGTTTAGTTGGAAATCCGACTTGACATCGGGTTAGAGTGGCTCTGTTCTATCCGAGTAGAGACACGAATGCGCTTCTTCTCGCGGGGAATGTCTTATCGGGGCACGAGTTGAATTGTTCGTTGCGAAGTGGTAATTGGTTGGCTTGAATCGAGCTTGGTTAAAAGTGGCGGCGAAATTGATTGTCGGCGACTATCGCGATGCTTCATTAACCCTAATCGGCGGCTATCATCTCGCGGAAAAGCGTACCGACCACGGTAATTGCGTCCCTCGACACGCTCCAAGTTACTCGGTCGATAAGACAAAGGGGATCGTTGGTGGCCGTGGAACGTGTCATAGAGTGCCTGCTGATTATCTCTATCGCGATTAAGCCGGATGCCATTGCAATTGTTTTATAACGCGAAGAAATTCCCGGCTGCGAGAGTAATGGCGGTCGCAACGGGCGTAATCGGCAAGTTATGAGGTATACTCTTAAGTGAAATGTATTGTAACGTGGATTTCGATACCAGTTGAAAAATTATTCTTCTTTTTACCTTTAGGAAGCATCATTTTTGACGCAACGATTTCGATTATGGCAACGATACTTTTCGAAATATCCGTTTCAAATCGAGCCCTTTCTCGAGCCTGTAAAATTGATATGTTCGAATCGTGTAACATTTGATATATGGGCATTCGTATGTACATACATTGAAATTGTAATTGTAACTTGATATTTCGTAAATTAACGATACCGCGATCGGGATTGTCGCGACAGTTATAGTTATGTGACTGTCATAACTGTTTTGGAAAAATATTGTAAAGCTCTTCTTTATACTATTTTTTAAATTATTTTTATTCCTTTGTACTTTTCAAAAAATTTTTGGTAGTTTCATTCTGAGTTGTTAAAAACCGCTTTTTAATTTTTTTCTTTTTTTTTCTTTGCGTGTTTTTTTGTTAGGTTCTAGATCTCCTTTGTGTAGTATTATAAATTGTTCTTTTTTTTTCTCTTTCACGAACAAACATCGTTTTTATATGCTCGATAAATGTTTATATTATGTGATAAATTGCGATGCAATAGATTTTCGGAAACGATTGTTTTTGGTTACGATGTAGCGATATAGAAAAAAATATATCGAATCGAATTCCGTTGTATCGAAGAATTTGTACAGATTTGGGGGAAAAGCTAGTTCAAAAAACGAAAAAAGCAATTGGAAGTGCAAAACTTTAAACTATGTACAAAACAAAACCGCGAGCATCGCAAAAATAAAGCTCGTGCGTGGTGCGCAGTTGAATTTCAATCGGTGTGACAATGAATTATACTTAACAATTTATTTCGTATATTTTCACTTCGCGTGTAGAGTCAATTAATTTATAAATACTAAAATTTCATAATGAAATGAACAATTTTTAGAATATTACCAATGATGTTATTCAAAATAACTCGCTTGGTTTGAAGTCGAAACTCCATTTGTCAGCTCAGAATAAAAATCGATTATTATTGTTCCTTTCTTCTCGAGTACTTTTTCCTCTGATCTAAAAATTATCTGAAATTTATATAAACTATTTCAAAATTGGTACATTTTTCACTGCCTCACAGGTAGTTGACAAACTGTCATTCGATTTTTGCGGTTGTGGCTGCATCCGCCAATAATTCGCAGCAACTTGTATATACTTGCACGAGCGTATGAAGTTTGTTGCCATAAACTTTGACGGATCCGTCGACGTAGTAAATATTAGCGTAGTTGGCTAAGACACGACGCACCGCCACGTAAGTGGTGCACTAATGAGAGAAACAAACCGTATTGTTCGCGACACAGTTGTCGAAGGAAATTGCTAATTAGCAGAAACGCAGAAACGCGGAAACTCCGGCTTTCGTTAATTGTGCCGGTGAATTAATTTATCGTTTCGGTGTTCGAGATGCGGATTAATCTCGACGGGATCCCCGGTTTAGACGACAGAGCGCCCTCTGGTTCCTCGGGAAATCCGTCGAGAACGCGGGAAATTTTTCGCCACCTCGTTCCCTCGGAGTAAAAAATCGATAGTTTTTTTTGCTTCTCCGACGACATTTTGAGATTTCTGCGCAGCTCGGCTTTTCCCGGTAAAACATAACCCGATGAAAATGAAACGTTCACGAAACTCCTTTTTACGATTCCGTGGTATAATGGAAAAGCTTCGAAAACTTTCACAACCTGTATTTCTCCGTTGAAATAATCGATGACAACGTAGATTCAATCGACGTTGAATTTATAATCAAACACTGTGCCTATATAACGTTTAAATATTTCCCTTTGAAATTTCCTTTTTTTCCCCGTTCCGTGCTTCGATATGTTATTCACGTTCGTTCTGAAATATATGAATTCATAGTACGTTTGTACCAGAGATACTATACGGTACGTGTACACGGTGACGAGTGGTGTATGAATATAATGATATTGTAAAATTTGGAGTATAAAGAAAAAATATCGATGCAACAGTAAACGAACAAAAAAAAAAAAAAAAAAAAAAAGAGGAAAGAAAGGAACAAAAAAAAAAGTCAAAATGATGGTCACGTCGACAGCTTCCGCGCGCAAATTAATTTCCGTTACAAAAAGAGAGAGGTTAAGGGAGCGAGAGTAAAGAGGACACTGCATCGCGAAAATGAAAAAGCCGAACAGATTGATAGCCGGGATATTAATTGAAATTCATCAGCCATCGAGCAGAATATCCGACAAATGCCCGCTTCACGGACAGATGGGCCACGTAACACCGTCTAGTACACATATTTTATTTAAAACCATCACTGTCTGCCGCGTCTCTTTTATCCTGCAATTGTAGTGTCATCTAGCTACGAAGCGAGCAGTCTGTCCGATGCATAATACGTCGCAACGGGCCCTCCACCTTCTCTCTCTCTCTCTCTTTATCTCTCTGCCAGTGTTCGGGGAAGTCGTAATAAACAGGCTCATTATTACGGGAGAAATGGAAATGGATGGCAAAGCTGGTTACCTTCGAAGAGAGCAGAGAACGACGAAGTATAACGTCGTAAGCGCTCCGTGCAGTGTAAATTTGATAACGGTCGACCGTTACGTGACGTCTCTCATCGTTTGGCTTAAAGTCGCTTTAATTCCTCCCACGACGATTTAATTATAACGTTAGCTGGGTTTCGAGTGGCGGTATCGGGTGAGGGTAAACAATGGCCAATATTCGAATTTTCCAACAGATGATTTATTACGAATATCTCTGCGAATATGTCTGACTTCGAAACTCGACATCGTGTTATTCTGTCTTTCTGTGTATTTTGGCGAGCCGATGAAAATCGAGACGGTATATCTCTATTAATCGTGATTGACAGCTTGTTGTTTCTCGCTGCTTCTTTCGAAGGATATTAAAGGAAACCTGATCCTTGGAATTGCAGGAAAATTTTTAATTCGTCGGAAGACAGTCGCGACATCGTGGCATATTTATGACTGTTCGCATCACTGCTTCTGTCGAAAGCTATTAAAAGAAACCTAACAGCCTCAGAGTTCCAGGAAATTTTTTCATCATTAAGCAATTTGTCGAAAGACACAATCGCGAAGCGGTGACATATTTATGACTGCTTCGCACGAGGACAAATTAAGCGAAACTTAATCATCGGTGGTCCAAGAAGTTTTCTTAACATTTTAAGTAATTCGATACACAAAGTCGTAGACCGATAACATATATCATCGGCTAATCACTGCTTCACCCCAGAACTATTAAAACTCGAACCTTCGTCGTTCCAGAAATTTTTTTCATATTTATGCCATTCGTCAATAGCCACAGTCGCGGAACAGTGACATATATTTTTGACCGATCTCGTCGCTGCTTCGCTGTTAAAACAAACTTAACCCTAGGCATTCGAAGAAATTTATTAACGTATCAAACGATTCGTCGATACGCGCAGTTGGCCGAACGTGGAAATGTATTTTCGACCGATTCCACGGGTCGGATGAGTACCATAGTCGGAATTTCAGTGGACCAGGCTCGCCGTAAAGCTTCAACGTCACGTACATCGACGTTTATGTCTCCTGTACGGTTTGTTTCGCGCGGCACGAACGCTCGTCGAACACGCTATACGATCGCGACAAACTATAAAAAAATAAATGGAAGCGGAACAACGCGAGGTGTAAAAAGCAAACCGTACGTGTGATTCCAAGTGTTTGTACACGGCTCGTTGGTGGACAAATATATTCCTTCGCTATCTATTTCACCGTTAGGCTAGGTTTCCACTGCAATGGCTGCCGCGTTCCATAGGTCGGCAGATTCTGTAACGACTCGTAGCAAGATGGCGGATTATCCCGCGAGTTCGTAATTCACGGTAAATAAAGCAGCGTTACATTTAATATCAAGTTTCTGGTTAAATACCTTATCCTGACGATTTGAAAGTAAATTACGTAAATTAAAGTAAACGTCAGCGTTACGTACACGGAGCTGTGTAACCGAATAGTTCCAGAAATAAGATTGCCCGGATTTAAGTAAGACACTCGTAAATGGGTTGCTCGAGTATACAGGTTTACGAGATATCCTGGATGGGTTACATTATGCAGATCCTTGTCGACGAATAAATATCACCGAATGGGAAAGTCGATGGGTAAACAGGTTTCGCGAAGGCAGGATTCCATATAATAAAACAAGACAAAGAAGCCGGAGATGTATCGAAATTAATTCTTTCATAACTCCACCAGATAGCGACGTCATTGATCAAATAATATCACGAATACCATCTTATCTTATCCTCAGTGGGTCAACGTGGCTGTTTACGAGATTCATTTGAATTTGAGAACTGTGCAGAGGAGAATGACATAACGGGAAGGAGTGTTTGTCGAAAGAAACTATTTTCCGTGAAGAAACACTCGACACTGGGGAGCCATTGTCCATGGGGCTAAGATGACCCTGGCACCAAGTGGCTCCCAAAGCCAAGTGGACTCGAGCACCAAGGGGTTTCTGCATTCGAGGGGACCGTGTCATCAAAGGATCCCCGAGGCGGAGGATACCTTGGTACTAAGGAATTCCTAGAGTCGAGGGGTCGCTGTCAAGCAGTCCATGGGGCTAATGGTACACCGACGACAAGTGGTCCCTTGGATCACGGAAATCGCCACGCTAAAGTTATTCTCGGTTCAGCAGCGTCAGTTCCTCTTTGGACTCCGAGACCTTATCCCTGCTTTACCCATATAACCTTCGTTTATCCTAATCAAACGACACTGGACTTTAGTCCAATTTCGGACTAGGGAATTTGTACGTCTTCCACTTGTGACATTATGTCATATTTCCTACTGTATCGACATCCTTGATATTACCTCTGTACAAACTATGTTATCACTTATTCGTTCTTTTACACTCATGACATTCAATCAAAATTGCATTTCTATTAAAATTGCATTTCTATTCAAAAGTAGGAAATACTCAAAAACAGGGATTTTGTTATAGTTGTACTTCTCAGTTCATCTCTCGTCACGTATCTTTCTTTGACTCAGAAATTCAACCCTTTGCATTCGGCGATTTTTTCGTTATAGAAAGATAGAAAAATTCGAAGACTATCTATCACGAAGTCGATGAAATAATAAATAGTAATATGCAAAGTCGTAGAATTATTTTATTTCGACATCGTCGTTGGATAATTTTGAACAAATATCGATTAAAAGGAGACTGATAAGGGTTAATTACGAAACTATCCGCGACACTGTGATATCGCGACCGATTCAGTCGTTGCTGCTCGTTCGTGCGCGATTTCACGAATCCGAGGACGTTAGTACCCTCTTCGCGGAAGCACGTTTTACGGCGCGAGAGTTTCACGGCTGAAAGCTGCTGTATCGCGGCAGACATCGCACGCTCATTTAAATTTTATAGCCAGGTTTGAAACGCCGCGATGCACGATGGACTTTTTCGCGAAATCAGTCATTCCCCGACGCGACAAATTCGTTGAACCTCGGCGTCGCGAGCGCGTTCGTTGCTAAACGCGTATCACGGCAGTCGGTTGTTCCAACGGCCTTAAACGCGAGCACGTAGCTTTACGCTGTAACGCGCGGCATTACAAACACGTTCCCGGGGCCCTTTACCGGGAAATAGAGCAACGAATATCATTATGGCGTATTCCGTCGTTGCCAGTGTCAAGGAAGTTCGGAAAAGTGGAGCGAGTCGGATAAACCGTGCGACCTACATATTTCACCAGCACGTGTTTCTTTGCTTTCTCTGTAATGTCACCGAGTGCCGGCCGTCCTATTTACGAGCACAGACAGGGGCCAGGGAATATTTCGTGGCCCGGCAGCTCCCGTACCACTGATAACTATCGGCTTCTTAACCCCTCGGGACGAGAATTTTGGTCCAAACTTGCATATCACGAATTTGACTCGTGACGAGAAACTTGATCCAAACCTGAATAATACGAATATGACTCGTGATGAGAATTTTGAACCAAACCTGAATATTACGAGTCTGAGTCGTGACGAGAATGATGGTCCAAACCTGAATATCACAAGCCTGATTCGTGATGAGAAATTTGGTCTGAACTTGAATATCACGAATCTAACTCGTGACGAAAAACTCGGTCCAAACTTGAATATTACGAGTATAACTCGAGATGTGAATCTGGATCTAAGCCTGAATATCATGAGTCTGACTCGTAGCGAGAATTCTGTTCGAAATCTGTGTATCCCGAGTCTTACTCGAGATCAGTAAGACGCGAATCACGGATTATTATTATTATCTTTCGTTGTGTTTGACGGAAATTTGTACAAATCTTGTTTGTATCCTGTTTCAAGTTCTGTCTTCACCGACATTCGCCTATTCTATACTTGGGACAAGATTCTTCCGAGTTAAATAGTATGGCAAAGGGTTAACGAGAGATATCTACATCGACCCAGTCATCCGAATCCAGGCCACGCGATCCGACTCGATCTCTTATTAAATTAGCAAGCATAAAAGTGTCCATATAACACGGAGATACGCCAGCGTGTTGTTCGTTGCAACGAAATAGCAAGCATTCACCCCGAGGCCTGTTACTCGTAAGAAAAGGAAGAGAGACTTTATCGTGCAGTAAATTTTATCCCCGCAGTATCCTCGAAATTTTTAGCATACGAATGGGTCGTTCCTCCGTTAGGCCAATTTCGCGAAAGCTTGCATCGAGATCCAGGACCCTATAGGTCCTCGCGTCAAGATACACGCGCCGATTGTCATCGTCAAATCCGTCGCGACTCTCCGGTCCACAACCAACCCTCTTTGTGAACATCGCGATCCTCAGCTTCGATCGTCCCGAGATTGCTACGACGCGGTTCCCTAGACCTACTAGACGTATTAATCAAAATGAAAATCAGGATTCCGCGGCTGAAGCAGAGGAAGCTTGCAGAGGTGCGATTATATATCCGAGGACGAGCTGCGCGCGAGTGACGCTATCCTCTCGAGCAGGCCAATATAGAAAGGAACGAGGCGCGCACAGCCCCTCGAGAAGGAAGAGCGAACGTGTATAACGTTAGCCGTCTCCGCGTCGTTTTATCTTTTTGGCACGGAATATAGGTAATCGCGCCTTATATTACTCCGAGAAGCTCCTCGTGGAGGCTGGTTTAAAGTGTTTTATCATCGTTGGGCCGAGAGGGTGCTATTACGTTGCCAGGAGTTCCGTCTAAAACCCCTGCCTGCGTCTCTCGGCTCGTCCTGCGCTCCTTGTTACGCCGGTACCGCTTTCACGAGGGCCTTCGACGCTAAGAAGCTCACGATGAGAAATTGTCTGGCTAAAGTCCTCCTTCTTCTTTCCACTCGGTCAAACGTGTCTCACCGACGGTTACGCTCGCCGAGGTACCACGGTTTCGTGTAAACAGGCTGACACCAGTCCGACGTTTTTCGGCAGATTACTCAGAGATGAACGGTCCTCGCTCGGTGGAACGCTCCGTCCCTATGGAATTTTTCATTTGTCGCGTTCACCATGTCAAATGGGATTTTCTTTGGCGAGAGTTCAACTGGGACCAGGTGGGTCTCCGTGGAGTCGATTAGAATTCGTCTAATTTGAGTGAAGAGTAGCTTCGACTTCTTGCGATAACTGTTGGTAAAAATGAAACTCTAACAATGCGAGGACGATCCCTATCTCATACGTCTCTTCGTCTGTCACCGTGTGTGTATCGTCACTAGGTCGTTCTTAGTTGTCGACGGTTAGTTGTTGACGCATGATTCACTCAGGAAATATTATGTGAACCTGAAGTGAACTCTCTTCTTTATTTTGTGATATGTCGAACAACGTCTTTACTTAGGGGAGCGTATGGTGTATACAAGGCTTCTATGTGTACATTACAAGAGTTGTCCTGACTCTGTTCCGTTCTTACAAGTTCTAGTCCTTTTATAGGGAGTCACAATTGGTTTGTACAATAACTCTATTGTCCCCTCCTAATACTCCAGCTATATGGTGGTGGTGAATAAAGTTGCGGTGCCATCGTGTCTTTACCTGGGATACAGGGTTAGTAATTAGTAAATTATAGAAGAAAAATGCCGTTTCAGAGCTTAACATCGTGTGTCTTTTGTTTCACAGCAATTGAAGACGTTTGTGGCTTCAACCAGTCCTGATTCTACAATAAATATCATATTCTTCCACCGTTTATGTTTCATTTCGTTATAATCTAACCTTCTCTGTCCGAAAATCGTTATTTGAGAGTAAGTTTCATCTCGAAGAGTACACGTCTAGGTTTATAGATCATCGGAAAGTGCTTGGTTAGACGGTTGGCGTAAATTCGCAAACGGACGAGAACCCTTAGGTTTCTCTCGGATTTTCATTTCCATTCGAGGAGTGAAGCAGGAACGGAGATAAAAATCGAGAGACTGGAACTGGCCACAGCTCGGCAAGTTTATTCGATTCGTTAAAGGCGACGGTATCCTCGTGGAGAACACACCGACGCGCGTTCACCGGTTTGGTTCCGGAGGAATCGACGAGCATTCGTTGGAAATTCGAATAATGACCCCGTGGAAAGGAGGATCGACGCGGGAGAAGGTTGCTCGGGAAGAAGCGTCAGCCGGTTTCCTCGGTTGGCCGATTTTCATGAACCACGCAGCCTTATCCACGCTTCGTTAATCGCCTCTTCATCGAACGCGACGATATTTCCAGCTCGAACGCGACGCCGGTAGATAGAGAGGCAGCCGAAACGTCGTAAGCGAATACATTTTTCCTCGGGATTTACGTTGGATGATCGACCGACCGATTCCCGTGGAAGACTTGCCGAAATGGGACGCTTATTTTATGGAACGCTTTCACGAACGTGGTCGCAGATTTTCTCATAAGTAGTCGGCGATTTCCACGATATTATCGACGCTCTTACGCCCGCCGTTTTACTATCTCAGCAGACGCCAAACGAATTTTCGAAAATATTCGACGGGATCGTTTTATCGCCTTATCGCTTCCCAAACGTTTCAACGTTCCCTGCTTTTGACAATTTTCCCAGGTTTCATGCGAGATCTATAACGCGTGAATACGAGTGAGTATGTTATATACGCGTGATCGCGATTCCAATGGTACGATGAAAATTATTTTCTATCGGTATAACTCTATTAGCAGACACTTAAGTATAATTCAACTATATGATGGTACAAATATATTATTATACAATATACAATACTACTATATACTGTACATAAATATGTTTAAATTCGAATTCATTATCCGTATATTATCTATATATATTATCAATTAAAGTTAAAACATAATTACCTTAGATATACCGTATTTGCAGTATAAATTGTCTATATGTA
>NIJG01000372.1:144076-154803 GCA_002201625.1 Euglossa dilemma
AATGGATTCCTTTTTTCCCAACATCAAGTTAACTATAGATAAATAATTATAACGCGAAATTCCACTTTGCTCTTTTTTTAATCCATGAAAGCTACTCCGAATCGAACTCATAAATCACTCTACCAAACTCTACCCATAATTCTCATGAATTCCAGGAGCGCGGAAAGTGGCGCTAGCAGCGCTTCCGGTTCCAGGACGAGCCTCTCGATGCAGGAAGACCTAAGTTCCCCCACCCCCTGGAAGCACCGACGACGAGCGTCGACGTTCAACGAGACGCACTTGGAACGAGCGGATTCGGGCTCGCCGAAAACGCTCAGGAAACGATCCTTCAGCTTCCACGAGCAATCGGTGTTCGGTCGTGGTTCCGTGTCCAGGAAGAACTCCTCGAACGAGGAAACCTCGCAGAGGAAGTCGAGCGACAAACAGGAAGGCGAGATCGCTCTGCCGCCACCGTGCACCTGCCCATATTTCGGCGAATCGTCCAAGAGACCGCCACCACCGCCATCTGGCGAGATCGTCATCGTTTCCAGCGATACCATGAAGCCTATTTCCGGGAAGAATCTAGAGGCCGCGTTCCTGGGAAGGAGCAACAGTGGCAGGATGGAGCCTAGCAGAAGCTACGAACTGAATTCGGTTGTCACGTGGAGAGGTGGCAGGAGAGGATCTAGCTTAGGTGAGTATGAGAAAGGAAATATGTCAATTAGGTGTGAAATTAGGTAGTATTTTGTTGCGTGGATTTAATCTGATGAGAAATAAGAATTTTTAACTTTGAATCTTGGTGTAAATTAGGTATTTTGTTACTTGAGTTTGGGAAGCTAGGGTCTGTCTATTTTGAATTGGTAGCAGTTGGATTTTTGAGATTATTTCATTAGATACTTTGTTACTTGAGTTTAATTTAATATGAAGTTGAAATTTTTGTTTCGAATTTTGGTATAAATTAGGTATTTTGTTACTTGGTCCTGATGAACTAGGGTCTATCTATTTTGGACTGATATCAGTGGAATTTTTGGTTTTAATTTAACTCGAAATGAAAAGTTTTACTTTGAATTTAGATGTAAATTAGGTATTTTTTTATTTGGTCTTGATGAGCTAGGGTCAATTCATTTTGGATCAATATCATTGGGATTTTTTAGGTTATGTAATTAGGTATTTTGTTACTTGATCCTGATAAGTTAGGGTCTATCTATTTTGGATTGATATCAGTGGGATTTTTGGATTTAATTTAACTCGAAATGAAAAGTTTTACTTTGAATTTAGATGTAAATTAGGTGTTTTGTTACTTGGTCCTGATAATCTAGGGTCTGTCTATGTTGGGTCGATATCATTGGGATTTTTGAGGTTATGTAATTAGATATTTCGTTACGTGAATTTAATCTAATTCAAAATAAGAATTTTGCTTTGAATTTAGGTATAAATGATGTATTTTATTATTTGAGTTTAGTCAATTTGGGTCTATCAATTTTGACTTGATATCAGTGGAAATTTTTGGATTATTATTTTGAGATTCTTTAATTAGATATTTCGTTACGTGAATTTCATCTAATTCAAAATCGAAATTTTTGCTATGAATTTAGGTATAAATTAGGTATTTTGTTACTTAATTCTGATAAGCTAGGGTCTCTGTCTATTTTGGGTCGATATCATTCAGAGTTTTGAGATTATGTAATTAGGTATTTTGTTACGTGAATTTAATCTAATTCAAAATCGAAATTTTTACTCTGAATTTAAGTATAAATTAGGTATTTTATTACTTGAGTCTAGTCTGTTTGGGTCTCTTTATTTTANCTTGATATCAGTGGTAATTTTTAGGTTATTATTTTGAGGTTACTTAATTAGGTATTCTGTTACTTGATCCAGGTCAACTTGAATCTATCTATTTTAGCTTCAAATCAGTGGAATTTTTTAGGTTATGATGATTAGAATATAGAGACAGGATGGATAGGATTATTTGACTGAGATTCCTCCGAATTTATCAATTTGGAACAGAGATATAATAAAACTTCTAAGCCTAAGGCTCTAAAACCACCAAAACTCTACAATCCTACGAACACCTAACCCTCCAATTATCCTAATATATTCGCGATCTCCTAACCATCAGAAAATCCTGCAAAACTGAACCCGTGATTCCACTGCAACAGGAAACACAAGAACTTCCCTGATGGCGTCAAGAGCTGCTCCCATCAGACGCGCTGCGACGATGCGAGCTCACAACGGAGCAGCGAGCATCAGCTCAAAACAGAGCAGCAACTCGTCCTCGCCCTGTCCACACAGATACTCAGGCCCAGTTCGCAGTCACCACTCCAGAACCAGCAGCGTGGTGTCCAGGAACAGATCTCGCCATGGAAGGATCATCAGGCTGGAGCAGAAAGCTACCAAAGTATTGGGAGTAGTGTTCTTCACCTTCGTGATCCTATGGGCACCATTTTTCGTGCTCAACCTGGTCCCAGCTGTCTGTCCCGACTGCGAGAGACAGATAGACCACAAGATCTTCGACCTGGCCACCTGGCTAGGCTACGCCAGCTCCATGGTGAACCCTATCTTCTACACGATCTTCAACAAGGTCTTCAGACAGGCCTTCAAGAAGGTGTTGCTCTGCAGGTACAGGAATCAGACCTGGAGACCGTCCAGGTAGGCCTTCGGCCCCGGGAGACCGGGGATAGCTGTCACCAGGGTTTGAAGTAGCCACAGAACTTCTTAGAAACCATGGCAGACAACCAGTGGATTCCGAACCACCATAGACACTTTTCTGTGATCTTCCAGTTCCGTTAAGAACTGATGAAGCTTCTGAAGAAACTGGTGCAGTTTTAACGAAGATCAGGTGTCAAACTAGAGGTGATGATGAAATTTTCTGCGTGTTACGAGTGGTGCTTCAGTGATGAAGAATTCTTTTCTTTTTTCAACGAGAAACCCTGTAATAAACGCTTCAGGAAGCGAAGACAAGCGAGACGAGCAATTTAGATTAAGAACCGAGCAGAGTTTCGACTAAGATCTCCAGCCGAACCTTCGTTCTTCCAAGAGTGGTTCGACGAGCTTTCGTAATATCGATGAAGGGGGGCTAACTCCACTCTGGGAGCCGAGGTTATGGCAAGAGAAGCTGCTGGAAGAGCTTCCCGATGCGAGAAGCTCGAATTTCGTCACGCCCGAAGTTCGCTCGAGTATTCGTAATTAAATATCGAAGACGGGTGGAAAAATCGCGGCAACTTCGCAGTTTCGATTGTTGAGCAGCTAACAGAGGTTAGGTCGCTCGAGGATTAACGATTCGAGATTTTCTTAACGACACGGCAAACATAACAATGGCAACATTCTTGTAAATAATATATCGACTCCTACGCCACTGTAACGGTGGTCTTCTGCAAATTTAGAGGTCATTGTAACGCACAGCTGAAGCAAACATACCGCGAGTAGGTGAGGTTATGGTACATTATTATGGTCGCACAGTAAGGATAAGTAAGTCAATAATAAATGCAAGTGAATAAAGAAATCGATAAATTAAATGGTACGAGGATAAGGGTTATACAGGGCGGTTCAAAATGATAGCACACTCTATGATTTTCAGTGTTGAATAAACTATATGATGGCAAAAAAAAAGAACAGGAAAAAATTATTACAAATATAACAGAAGTTTTCATTTGGGTTATAAATTAATATACGTATCGTTTTTAACGAGTGTTATAAATGTATGTTAACGTTATTGTAAATCCAACATGTATAGCGTTTAATATTCGAAAGCATCGTTGGTTAAAAGATGAGAAACTTGAATATTGTTTGCTCATAACTCACTAGCGCCACCACGACCCGGATCTCCAATAAACGAACTACAAACGTCGTATACATCATTTTCTCATTTTACAGGTATAATCCAGAATTTTTCTGCTTACTACAATCATTTTAAATTAGTATTCGAATACTTCAGTTTGTGAGTGTATACGATAAATACGAAGATATTAAAAATTCGAAGAAATATTAAAGACTGTAGAGTACGCTGTTATTTTGTACCTTACTGTGTCCTAGATTCGAGTCAGTTGCGAATGAAAGTAGAGAAATGATTGGTGGTTTCGAGTTACAGCAGTGCCTAAGAAATACAGAATTATTCCTAATATTTTCGAAATTTTGTCAACCATGCAAGTCTTAACTGTGTTTACATCCTCATGACAGACTGACAACTTCATGAATTACAGAATACAGGTCATTATTCATAAAAATGTTGCAAATGAGTTAGGGTATGACAGTATTGGTCTAATCTTTCAAGTCGAGATATTATTTTGAGAATCTTCAAAATGGCTACTTCTATCATTACCAAACCCAACGTGATCTTGAATTGCGTCTGTCATTAAGGCACTACTGTATCATGACACCTCTTTTCAAAATAGTAATTGTAAATATAAAAATAAATAACGCACCGAAACAGAACAGTGAAATATTCGCGAATGAATTTCGCTGTCATTAGTGAGGTATTTTGCGACTCGAATTAAATTGGACATATGAACTCTGTCATGTACACACGTATCATGATTTTGTGATGTGTAACGTCAGAGAAGAATCATAAATTACTAGTGACAGGACTGGGTAACAGAGATACCTATTCTCAAACCTAGTTTGGAGTTGGACTGACATTTGACAGAGGAGATGAAGATAAATAAAACCAGAATAGATGTAGATACTGCGAATTGTAAAAATAAATACGTCACTGATTATAGGAAATCAAAATTTGACTGTCATGACACGAGTTAGCCCTTTCGTTACCTAACTTGCTAATGACAGGGCAGCTAATGACTAGTTTGGAGCTGAACTGACATTTCTCGGAGGAGATGAAGATCCATAAAACCAGAATAGATATAGATATTACAAATTGTAAAAATTCTGACTATAGGAAACCAAAATTTGACTGTCATGACACGAGTTAGCCCTTTCGTTACCTAACTTGCTAATGACAGGGCAGCTAATGACTAGTTTGGAGCTGAACTGACATTTCTCGGAGGAGATGAAGATCCATAAAACCAGAATAGATATAGATATTACAAATTGTAAAAATTCTGACTATAGGAAACCAAAATTTGACTGTCATGACACGAGTTAGCCCTTTCGTTACCATGACAACTCATCGAACAAAATTACATCAACCCATCCCACAATATTTCATTTACAAACATAACCTAACCTCTCAATACCTGAAAAAATAGTACTCCGAATGCTTCATCGTTAACACTAGATTTGACACCCGTCAATTTGACAGATGAGTTGTTTCAATTATACGATATTGACAGACTTAATTAAATTATATTAAGTCTGTCAATATTGCGATAGTTTTCAAGTTAAACCCATCGTTTGTTTTTTAAAGAAAATATGCGGTTTTCTTTACTCTAAATCTGACAGGTGTGCGTAGAAATAGGTATACAAAAAAAACCCGTAAACCTAGTATTAAAAAATTCCTGTCAAGTGCAGCTGACAAGTTGGTCCAGTGCTCTCGGTGCAAGGTTATAATTAACATTGAAAAGTAACCTTGTATCTCGACCCAACGTACGTTTAACCGTTTGAGTGCGACACATTTCCACGTTCAATCGTGTGCACTTTTTCGCATATCTTTATTTCCCATTTGAAAATTTGCAACCAAATGTTAGATTGAAATTAAAGTTCGTTCTGTTATTACCTGTCTCGTTATTTTATTTTTAGCTAAAATGGAATGACAGCTGTAAAATCGGGCATCGTTTGTACTGTTCGAGTAGAACAGAAGAAGCGCGAAATCGTTCCTTGGCACTCAAACGGTTAATCATTTTTCTACACCTGATTTTCCCTCGAACACACGGCTACTTCTTTCGGAACACCAGGTATATTAACATAAATAACAGGTATTAAAGACCAACATGCCTGCGTGTTGTTACAGCCTGTTTGTAGTAGAGCGTAGACGCGAGGCTCAGCTGCTCGGTATAATAACACGCGGGCTAACATGCTATACTGTAGCGAAAGGGTTAATAGATATTTTGAACGGAACAGACTACATCCTCGACGAGGTGTACATTCATGATTCAGTGTCTCGTACAACGATAACACAGTGATGGCTAACTCCAACGTAGCGAGAGGGGCAGCCTGTAAACTCTCTGAAGTTATCTCGTCAGAAGCGATTCCCTGTGTATACAGCAACCAATCTGTTCCTGTACTTCGGACGTTGTTGCCACGACGAATTTGTCCGAACCACGTGAATCGAAGAAAGTGAAACATAACGAAGACTGCGAAAAAAAAAAATTTATTTGACGCAATAAATTTTACAAAGTGACAAGTTAGCCCTCTGTTGCTAGAGCCTTGTTCGCTTACGAGGAGGAAATTTTAATTGGTCACAGTTTAAGGCTAATCGGTGAAAGTAGACTGCTTGACAAGATGATACTATAACGAAGTACGATAGTGAAATAATTAATAAATAACGGTTAAAGAGATATATATTCGTAGATAATTAAGGTCTTATGGGAATGCAGAGGGTTGGCTTGTTTCATGCCAAAAGAAAATTCGCGAGATTAATAATTAATGTGTAAATTAGTGCGGGGTTTATAACTCAACCACGCCATTGGTTTGCTGTGTCGTTCTCGAGAAGCTTCTAACTTGATCAACGCAGCTTTCAAATTCTTCTCGATTTCCGCGTTTCGTATAACTTCTGGCGCGAAATTCGAATCCTCGCTGCGATCCTCGATATTTTCTCCGTACGATTGCACGTTTCTTTCGGAGAAACGAGATTTCAGGAACACGTGTATCGATGAATACGTAAATTTGATACACCTAACTTCGGAGAAAAAACTGTTGGAATGAAAACGGTTCGAGACACGGAGGTGTGCAAAAACATGGAGGTTTGTTTTCTTTTCAATGTGATTTGCGATTCGAATCTTCTACACGTTTGCAGCATGTGGTGTTACTAATACTTAGACCTAGCAGTAGCGATAGTTAGGTAATCGTGTACTCGTGAGCAATTTCGAAATTTCTCAGTTTCATTTTTAATAGAAATTTCCATTTCTGGCGAGAAAAATGGTGATCTATATAATAACGTTATGCATTAAAAAATTGCAAAATTGGTTTCCAAAGAAGCTACCTGTCCAAAGGTTTTTGCACATCTCCATGTTGACGTGTTACATGTGTTACGAGTTACACGTGTTATGAATAGGTGTTATTCGACGTGATTTATGGTGACTGACAATGAAATTCAGACATTGGCGAAGCGAATAGCAGCGAAATGTTAATCCAGAATTAAATTACTCTAAAAACGGTAGAACCGGTGTTTCATTCTGCTTGCTTGAGACCTCGACGATGAAGAATCGTTGGAAGAATCGTGTATGAGAGTATGCACCAACAATGGTTGAAGGGTTGAAGAAAGAACGGTGTTAAGGCCTCTTTGTGCTAGATTCATGACGTGGTCCTCTATACTGGTACTTCTGTTACTACCTGGTATTCAATTTACATTCAATAGGCTCTGACAAAGCATGACTCGACACAAAAATTGTGACAATCGAAAATAGAATACAATGATACTGTCATACCAACACCTTGAATCACACAGAGTCTACTGTTCATCCAGTCGAATGCTAATTGAAACTTACTATTTGCTAAAAAAATAGTTTTCTCCTATTTTTGACATCTTTCTCCAGTCTCTTCAGATAGATAATCGTGTCATCGTTACATAAACTAATGATCATTACTGGTTATCTAGTAATTAATAACTCAGATCAATCTACAAAGCCAGTACATCAGGTCTAAGGCTGTCATGGTAATACTAAGAGTATCATGGTGACCATGAGGTGGTGTTTAACACTAGATTTATGTACGTTTTTTGTATACCTATTTCTAGGAATATTTGTCATATTTGCAAATTAAGGGAAACACGTGTTTTCTTTAACCCAAAAGAAGACGAGTTTAGTTTGGAAACAATTGCAATATTAATAGACTTAATATAAGTTAATTAAATCTGTTAAGATTGTATAGTAATATCTATTAATTGATAACTCAGATCAATCTACATAACCAATATTCCACGTCTAACACTGTCATGGTAATCCTGAGACTATCATGGTGACCATGAAGTGGTGTTTAACACTAGATTTATGGACATTTTCTGTATATCTATATCTAGGGAAATTTTTCATATTTACAGATTAAAGAAACACATGTTTTCTTTGACCCAAAAGAAAACGAGTTTAGTTTAAAAACAATTGCAATGTTAACAGACTTAACCCTTTGCACTCGAAGAATGTTTCGCCATGAAGAAGTTTTCCTACGTTTCTATAAGCTCGGTGATAAGCCATATGTGAAAATATGCAAAGAAAATTATACGTTTGCCTTTGGAATGAACGGAAGTATTTTATTTCGATATTTTGCGTGTAGTTATTTTTAATATAGCGTAGAAAACCAAAGGTGGGTTTTCTTTCGCCTTGGTTTATAGAAAGAATCGAAGATACAACGAGAACAGTTAAAGGAACTAAGAGAATTCACGAAATTTCACTCTTTAACGAGTGGGAACACAAAAAACGCTTCTTCGAATTTGACGACGATATTCTCGGATCTCTCGAATCTCTCTAGTCTCTCAAATCTCGCAAAAGTCTCTGCATATACCGTCGAAGGTCTCTCTTTTAAAGCTTTCGTCGATTCGCGCTTCGTCCCCCTGTAAAGCCCGCGAAACTCAACGTTTGATTTCGAAAAAAACAACATTTGTCTATCGGAAACTTTGATGTTATCCTGTAATCCTACTTTCCTAAAATTAAGCTTCCTACAATAGTTATTATCGCTTATTCGAATTCAAGCTATGGCATTAAAACGAATGGTGACTGAGAGTCACCTCTCGAGTGCAAAGGGTTAATATAAGTTAATTAAATCTGTTAATATCGTATAATTAGAACAACTCAGAGTCCCGTAAATCTAGTGTTAATTCCTACCTTTCTCACAGCTTGGTGAAGTATAAAAATACGTATAAACCCCTATAGATCAAGTATAAATCCCTTTAGATACATAGAGAGACGTTTGGACCTAGCACATGGGTCAGCACCGTTCGTGCAAGCTTGCAGGTATTGGCCTAATATTTCGCGATTAGGGAGCAAGGGAATGTACACTGATAGGTGGAAGAACGGCTTCTGAACTCGATAAAACGCGACGATCGGTGAATCACGCGAGGCAGATGGTGCCCCGAGCGAAATAGTAGCGACAGGGGACGAGGTCAAGAGCGAGGGAAACGGGATGGTTGTAAATACGACTGAGGTTCCTTTTCGAAACGTGATCACGGATAATCGAGACTCCATTGTAAACGGAACTGATCACACCGACCGCTGAAAGGTTCTCGTAACAAACAACAGGTCAGCGCGATAAAACCTACATAAAAGCTTATCAATCGAGTTGCCCACTCGGCAGTAGTTGCCGAGGGTACCTGAAGCTCGAGCTTGAAAATTGAAACGAGCATACGCTGCAAGATCCCTTGACGTTCGTGCCACGAGGCGATCAACTTGGGCAAGTCGAACGCGAGGAATGCTGGATATGGAGGAAAGGAATCTGTCGAGTACATTGCGATTCGGGCGACGTGGATTGACGGTGTTGTAGAGCGTTCAAGGTTACGTTTGTCTGGGGATGTTCAGGGCTTGTGTAGAATTCGGGACAGGCATACTTATCATTTGTCACGTGATTGAATAAGGAACAAGGTTCTTGTTGTTTGTAACACTGTGAACTGATTTAAACATATTTAGATTGCTTTTGATCGGTTTGAACTAATTTGCACTGGTTTGGATTGAATTCGGTCAGTTAGAACCGATATAGACCAGTTTGAATTGATTTGGCTCGGTTTTACTTTCAATTTGGATTTTTAGGCTGGTTTGGACCAGTTAGGAACACTTTAGACTGATTTAAATTGATTGGAACTGATTTGTACCTGTTTAGATTGATTTTTATCGGTTTGAACTAATTTGCACTGGTTTGGATTGAGTTTGGTCAGGTAGAACCGATATGGATCAGATTGGACTGATTTGGCTCGGTTTTAATTTCAATTTGGACTTTTCAGACTGGTTTGGACAAGTATGGACAGATTTAGACTAGTTTAGACTAATTTGCTTCGGTTTCCTTCCCAATGTGAATTAAATTAATCTGGTTTGGAACAATTAGGAACATTGTAGACTGAGTTGGACTGATTCGGACTGATTTAAATTGGTTGGGACCGATTTGTACCAGTTTAGATTGATTTTGATCGGTTTGAACTAATTTGCACTGGTTTTGATTAAATTAGGTCAATTAGAACCGATATAGACCAGTTTGGACTGATTTGGCTCGGTTTTACTTTCAATTTTGACGTTTTAGACTGGTTTGGACAAATATGGACAGATTTAGACTATTTTGGATTGGTTTGCTTCGGTTTCCATCCCAGTGTGTACTAGATTAACCTGATTTGGACCAGTTTTGGACTAATTTGTATCGATTTGAACTAATTTGAACTGACTCAGACTGAATTGGACTATTATCAACTGATTTAAACCGTTTTGGACATATGTAGACCAGTTTGGATTGATTTAATTCAATTTTCTTCCAAATTTTGATAAGTTTTCAACCACTGTTGACTAATTAGAATATATCTATTTTGATTTGACCTAATCTACATTGATTTACTCTAAGTTGTACTAGTTTGAACAGATATGGACCAATTTGAACTACTTTCGTTCGGTTTTTCTTCTTGATAAGGACTAATTCAAACTGATTTAAATTGGTCTGAAACAGTTTGA
>NIJG01000373.1:75278-94348 GCA_002201625.1 Euglossa dilemma
GAAATGATGTTAAAAAACAAAAAGAAGAAATAATGAAGATAAAAATATGATTGCAGTTCATGCTATAACAAAATTATATATAAATATCTTCACAAACGTTTGGCTCGATCAGAGTTAATGAATTTTTCTTTTCTGCACTGTAAGATTGAAAAATGTATTATTAGTGACTACGCAAAATGTGACAGTATAATATGTTGTATTTTATACAAATTCATAATTTAATTTAAAAAATTGTTTAATAACTTTTTTAGATTATTCTATACAATTGAAACTATTAATTAACGGAAAGAAACAAATTTTCTTTTGACTCCTCGAAACCCAGTAATCCCTTTATCAGCCTCTGAGATCTATAAATTGTGAGACCAGAATGATTACAATTTTTTAGTTATGTAGGTAATCTGATATGTATATGTACGTGTATCTGTATCTGTATCTGTAGATGTATATGTATATGTATATACATCTTTAAATTTATACAATTTACTCTATAACGTAATATTATAATTTTATACTACAAGTATAGTTAAGTAAAAATTTATCTTTTGTCATTTATATACAAATATTGTAATCGAATTGAATGAAAATAATATTTTATAATTGTCCATTTCGTATTATTTTTCTATTCAAACATTTACCTATTAAAAGAAAAAAAATTTATGTGCAGACATATGTATTGTAGGAGAAATATACACTGTTATATGTGATTCATATTTAATTAATAAGTTTACTAACTTTAAATTATACACAAATACGTAAATTTATTGCTATAACGTTTCATACACCATCCTCGACGCAATTCCTGTTGTTTGTGAGGAAGATCGTGACTATGCTGACACGCAAGGGCGATAAAAAAAAAAAACTTCTTTCTTTTTTTCTTCTTAAAAGAATTATCTGATTCCTCTTCTTTTAAAATGCATAATAATACTTCGAACTCCGATATGCGTAATTATAAAAGCACGTAGAGCTGAAAATATTATTATGTAATGCATTATTTCTTGAAACAGTCCCGTAATTTTAAAAGAATATATCTGATCAGGCAATATTTGGAATTTGTGCAATGAATTTTTTATGAAAAAAATCTTATTTTTTTGGATAAAAATTTCTTTTTCGTACATGCATTTAATAGTTTTATTAACGATGCATTTTTAAGGAGCCTTCACTATATACAAATGCAAAATTGCTTCTATCGCAAAACATATAAACACTGCTTGGTGTAGATTCGTTTCTTCTTTTATCATTACAAATAATCCCAAATGAGATTTAATAGAATAAATGCTCGTTAAATGATTATTTTTCTTTTTTTCTTCTTTCACCAGTTTCATCTTTAATGATTTAATCTTTTTCTGGTAGCAATTTATTGTGGTAGCAAAACGATATTCTTTTTATTTAAAAAAAGTGTTTTTCGTAAATTTTACTGGCCAAAGTATGCTATCTTTTTTGCCCAAGAATAGTATGCACCAATTGTCATTTTAAACTACAATAAATAGAAGAAAATATCATAAAACTAATCGCAATTTAACGATTGTCTTCAAGCAAAATTTCTAAATTACCGAATTTTTGCTTGATTACAATTAATTTTTCAAATATACGAAAATCATCGTTATAAATATATCTAAAAATTGAAACCTTTCAATTTTGACAATTATGCATACGTGTTCTCGGAAAAAAATCAAATGAATTTATTCATTTTCTGACTAGTTTGTCTTCCAACTTAGTTTACAAAAAGCACTTCCTCGTAGAGGAATTTTAAAAGTATTCGCTCTTTTGTTTAATAAATTTGAAAAACCGCAAGAGAAATAGGAGAGGGAAGCAGGAACGGTTGGCTTTTAGAATAGAAGCGATGGATCTAGTAGTAGACTCTGTTCAGACTTGTAATGTATTCTCCTCTGACCATTCTTTGCCAATCACGTTGGTATTGAATCATCAATACCGTGCCCACATTGTACCAACAACTTACAACATTTTAACAACTTTCTAGTACTCCCAAAAGCTGCAGGTTGTCGACAGACGCGACTATAATACAAAGCAAGGGCACTTGATAAAATAACTTAATCTTCTATTTCATAATTATCTATATATAACGTACATATATAAAACAAATTATGAATAAAGAAATAGCAACCAGGTCAGTACAGTATCATGAATCTTACTTTAAAAACTTTTTAATGCCTGATTATACGAATTGTTATATATCACGAAAATGTAAGATCATAATTATCGCGCCGAAGTCCACTCTTGAAAAAAATGAGTCATTCTATTAGAAAATTATGGATTAAAAATGTACATGTGCATCGAGCATATAAACCGTGGACTACGATTCTATATGTTCTTTTTTATTTGGGAGCATCGCGATTCTTTTACTTTCTTTGCATTCGAACCTTAGACCAATCAATCCGGTGTAGATAAAGCCCACTCATTTCAGAATAGGAACAACCAACCAAATCTCCTCGTGTGTGTATGTTAATCGTTATTAGTCATGATATAAGTAATAATGTTAATATTTGAATAAAGTAACATGATGTGCAGTCAAATATTCATGGAATACTTGGCTGCACGGAGGTCATGCGAGGATCCACCACAGTTGTCTTTCCACTGTCAATGCTGTCCTGTTCTTTACACCATATATATATATTATATCGGATTTATTAGTATATATATATATATAGTATAANTAGTTTTAACAATCTTTCGTCACACTCATTCATGCATACGTAACTTCAGAAGAGAGGAACGTCTCCGTAAAAGCAAAGTCCCTCTACACTGCTTTGACGCGCTTTGCCTCGGATATTTTATCTTCCGTTGCTCTCTTTATTCACCGAGTAATTTTCACTTGCAATGATTTCCGTCGCTGTACTCCTTTGTTTTCTTTTCTTCTTAATTTGAACTTCACTTTAATTCACAATGACTTATCACATGTTTATCTGTTTCTCTCATTACTTTTTAAACACTATTATCAAGTCAGCCCACTGTTTGATACAAGGAACGATAATACAATTGAATATTTACGAACACAACATTTTTTGTCATGCTGAATAATGTAGCTTGTATTGTAGAAAGACGCAAGCTCCTGGACTTGCGGCGACCAGTCTCGCATCTCTCTTGCAATGTCCTATGTAGTCGGCCTGTAAGTATAGTTGTAAAGGTGTGGTGGAAGTGGTAGTGATGGCGGTAGTGGTAGTGGTAGTGGTAATCGTGGCGTTGGTGATGGTGATATTATCCGATTTTTAGTATTTACAATTCGTTATAGCAATCGCTATGTTCCTAAGATGAGATGGTGTGCAATTCAATGTTCAAGATTTGGCATGTATTAGTATATTGAAGATTTTGTCTTTAGTCCTTTTCCACTACGAACTGCTTGACGCGTTCATACCACTAAACATGCCAATACTAAATGAGGTTTGTTGCTGTTGTTGAATCTGTTGTTGCTGTTGCTGCTGCTGCTGATTATTCGCTTGACGGCCATGTTTTGGCACTGGAGGTTGTAGATATTCGTGTCTAGCTAATGTCAACACATCTATGCGTTCTTCTTTCCTATATGCTAGGCAACTTCTTATGAAACTCTGTAGCAAGAAGAAAATTTACGAATTTTAGTTTCGTCCTGCCACTTGGATAGATTTTTCTCTTATAGATCAGTTAATATTAAAATAGTACCTTTGCTTCGTTGCTAACAGTTGGTTTATTTGCAAATTGAACTTCAGTAGCTTTCAAAATTGTATTCTCTTCTAAAATTGTAGCTTGAGATTGATTATGTCCAAAAGGCTAAAAACGTAGTTTTTATAATGTAAGTTGTATCAGGTGAATCTCACACGGAAATCAAAAATGTTAGAACAATTAGTTTAACAGTCAGTTATACCTTTTTGCCATATAGACATTGATAAAATATAACTCCTACACTCCAAACATCAACTTTAGATGATATTTTTGGAGGATTTTTACCAATAACAAAACACTCTGGTGGAAGATACCTAAATTACATAAAATATACATCATTATATACATTATTATTATTATTATAAATTATAACGAAGGAAAATATACAAGTATTTTCGATACTATAAAGGACATTGATGTAATGAAGATGAACATACCAATAGGTACCAGCTCCTTGAGATGTTAAATCCATTCCATGGTCTGGATTATAATTTTCCTCGTCCATTACTTTACTTAACCCAAAGTCGGTAATTTTTATTTCTCCACAAACATTACCTTCAGTTAATAATATATTACCTGCAAAATTACCGTATTAATGCGATTATAATCAATAATTTTTCCGTCCTTTTATTTTATAAAATTGAAATAACAATTTATATGTAATAGAGATTTACCTGGCTTTAAATCATAATGTATGACAGGGGGTTTTATTTCATTGAGGTACTTTAATGCAGATACAACTTGCATAACAATAGATCTTGCTTCTCTTTCAGGTATAGTCTTATGCTGAAAGTATTTAATAAAATATATAATTACTGTAACACATTAAGTGTCATGCGAAAAAAATATGCTAATATGCGTACTTGCTTAAGGTAAAAATCTAAATCGTGGCCATCACAATATTCCAAGACAGTACAAAAAGAATTGGCGTCAATTTCAAACACATCATACAATTTCACAACACGAGGATGATCAAGAGCTTTATGTATATTGTATTCTCGTAACGCATGCCTGCATAAAGAAAAAGAAAAAATATATAAATATTACTTATATATAAACATACATATATGTATATATATCCTTGTACCAAAAGAAATTAATACCACAAATGTGCACATAGTTAATGTTGTTTTAAATATGAATTTTATTGTCAAACTATAACTATTTGTGATTACTTCCAAAAAAAAAAGAAAAAAAAAAGAAAAAGAACGTTATTACAGATATACTTACTTAATATAATTAGCTTTTTTATCCTCTTTCCAGTCTTTATTCAGTTGATGCACTTTACAAGCGACATATCGTTGCTCTTTTAAGTCAAATGCCTATAAAAAATCGAATTACTTACAACGTAATTAATTGTATACTACTAACAAAAAACACTGAGATTAATAAATACATTTCGTACCTTATGCACTTCACTGAAGCCACCTTTCCCTAACAACATTAGTAGAAGGTAACGTTCATTCAATACAGGATGAGAATTGAATCTCGATTGGTCCTCGTTGTGAATACGTTTCAGTTCTCTGATGTGCAAGTTTCGTTCTCTTTCGAGTTTTTCCATTTCTAGTTGCAGATCAGCGTCTTCTTTTTTCAACGCACTTTGTCTTAACTAAAAATTAAACATATATATATAAACATATGTTGAAATAATGTTTATAAGAAAAATTCCTAAAATATTATAAATCAGTAACTGATTATCAAATTGAAATTTGAAATATATAATACCTTGAGTATTTCATCAGCTTCATAATACTCCTGCCACGTATAAGATGCAGGTACTGCATCTGGTTTTAAGAACGTAGCTTCTGTGCCATTATGCAAAGAAGGTTGAGGCTGACTACGTTTTCTACCAGTTTCACTGTTCGATGGCCTCTTTTTGACTAATAGCTTTTTTTGTTTATCAATTTCTTCTCGTTCGGTTGCGATTTCTTCTTGCCGTCGTGCTAATTCTTGAAACGCATAACCATCTGTCCAATTTTCTTGAAATGTTGCTCCCACCCTTTGAGTTACAAATTGACCCAACCTCAGTCTGTTTTGCATACACTTTTGCCTAGCCTCCTTTTTTTCTATGTTTGATTTTTCTTTTAGTAGCTTCTTTACAACGTCTATACACTTATTTATATGAGATTTGTGCTGTTCAATTAGTTTTTGTTGATTAGCCATTTGATGCCTAAGTTCATCAGTTGTCTGAAAAAGAAAATACAAACAGTCGTGTTAATAATTGTACGAAAATTTAAGTAAAAATAAAATTTATTACATACAATAATAATAATAAACATTTAATTAGAGATAAATAATAATATTTAGATTAGTAATAACATTTAAGTAATGTCCTTTTGTGGGAAAAAAAAGAAAGAATAAAACACTTAAATATGTTTTTTAATTGCATCACTAATATATAATCAAATATCCATAGAACATTTATAGGAAATTATTTTACAAAATACTATACTTACTCTATTTAATTCATCAATTTTGTTGTTACGTAATTCTAAATCTGAAGAGGCTTGAGTTTCAAATTCTTGTATCCTCTGGCAAGTAAGTTCTGTCTGAAATGTAAATGATACATTTTATAATAAATATAAACAAACTACTGTAACATCTGATACATTTGTCAACATAGTTCATAAATACCAGATACCTTGTTGCACTCAAACATAACATGCAAATTAAGTTTTAGTGCAACATTTAAATAACTTTATTTAGGAAGTTAATCAAGGTTTTATCCTTGATAAATAATTGTGATAAAATCAATTCTACACATTATTTAATTTAACAGGCTAGCCCTTTTGCTATTAAAAGTAAAACTACAGAGCAAAACCCAAACATATAGATAAAACAGAACTACCACACAGGCAGCAAGGAAAACACCAAAAATGTATGCATGATTCAAGGTATGCATGTATGTATAAAAAATTGTACAACACTGTATACTTGATATGCATTTTTCTTCTCTAGAATAATTAATATTTTGTGTATTAGGAAACAAATTTCTTTAAAATTAATCAGTTTTAAAACATACTATAGCCAAATACAAGTCAAAATATGGCAAACATGCACACCTATTTTTAATTTAGAAGTTAAAATAAATAGAAATAAAACCATTTTAATAACTTAAAAGCAAAATAAAATTTTTAAAATAAGGAGTGACATTACAAGGTAGCCTGCACTCCTATGATAACAAATGAATACAGTGCTACAGTCCAATCAGAAGTTAGCTGCAAATTTACTGCAAACATCTGATAAGAAATGCCCATTGTAAAACTACTTTCGAGAAATTAAAATATATACAAAAGTATATAAATTATTATAAAATATATTTTCTTATATGAAAGTTGCAATAAGAAGGATATTAAATGTAGGATAAAATTGGTAAATAATATTTACAAATTATGTATTTTCTAATAATGAAAAGAACCATCAGAAAGAACCAATATTTACATTTTAAAAAAGTAAACTAATTTTGAAAATCTATATCTTTTGAATATAAGATTTTTACAGATAGATTATCATATTTTAAAATTATTATTAATCTTTCATTACATAAACACGATAGATTAAATTTTTTATTCCATTTGTTTCATATAATTCATTTTACCATATCTGAAGAAATTCAAGAAATGTAAGGATGAAATCATATCTACATTCAAAATCGAATTTTTATGGGTCTTTTCTTATCAAATGCTTGCAGGAATTACCGAATTTTGCTTACATTTGGGGTGTTAGTCTTCGCTTGCCTGACCTGGCTTGTCCTACTGAGGTTGGTAGGCCTTACCTGCACCTGCTTGCTGACCATCGAGCCTGCAGGTTGTGTTGAGGCTGGTGGAGGAGGAGGTGGAGGTTGAGGATGAGGTCTTGGCGGCTGCATCAGTGAAGAAAATTCTGCCACTGAAGAATTGGGTGTTGTTACTTGCGGTGAAAGGAGTTGTTGAGGCGATGGTGGATACTGTTGAAAAATAATTACACAAAATATCAAAAAGGATGTAGAGGAAACAGTTAGACATCATAATTATTGTACGGAAATGCAAAGTTATATGTTACATATACGATAAAAGTAGTATTTTGTGTACACATGTATGCGTATACTTTTTATATTTACCATAGGATATCCCTGTTGAGGTGAGGGACTTTTAGCACCCCCATGCCGAATGGGACTACTACCCAAATGGTGCTTTGGAAAATACTCATTTATTTTTTTATTTTCAAGAGCAGCAACAGATCTAGACCCCTTACTTCCTACAGGTCCTCCGGTAACTCCTCCACCTCCATCATCAGCTTTACGTTTTCTTTTTCTTTCCGAAGGAGTTCTTGGTACCTTTTCTGGAGTATTTGGGTCTACCTCCTTATCACTATGTGATGAGCCTATAGTTATGTCAAGATAACCACAATTATAAAATAATGTTTTAACAACTCTTAACTTAATTGTTAAATGAGAGTTTGTCTTTTGTCATTAAATAAAATGAAAATATACTGACTTACCAGTGCTCATGTTCGAGTCTTGACTATGAACTGACTGACCAGAGTTTACAGTTGATTGAGGTGCCATCTGAATTTGTGACCCAGCAGACATCTGAAATAAAAAAAGATTGATATAAAATAATACTTGAAATGTACTTATTTGCGAATATTTTAACAAAATCCGGGAAAGATCATCATGATACTAAATTAAGCTAACACTTATCAAGATATTACGATACAACGTAAAAATTATTATGTCGTACAATTATTTATATCGAAAAATTGAATATAAGCTTGCTAGAAGAAACAACATGGAGAAAAATATCGCAACGCGAATCAAGATTCGTTACTTTTAGTAGAGGTTACACTTCGAAATCATACCGGCGTACAAAATACTAGCTAATAAAAATCGCATGTTATTAAGACACAATTTATTATACAGAAGGAAACTTAGGATAGAGAAAGAGTAGCAAGAAAAAAAGAAAAACAAAGGACGTGCAAGGGAGAAAGAAGTAGGTTCAATGGGAAATGAAAAGAGAAAGAATGAGAATGAAAAAGACAGTACAGGAGAGAAAGAGAGAGAAGTGACACCTTCCAGGATAGCCTATGGTGGAGCCCCATAGTCGTATTTGCTATTTGAGCTAATAGACAGTATGTCAACCATAGGCACGGTTTCGCGCACAATTTGTATGTAAATGTCAATAGCACAGTATGAACAAAATGTGCAATATATGTTTAGAGCTAGAGGAATCACGACAAAATGGAGGACCCTAACAGAGGGGAACGACGGAAGGGCAGGGAGTTACGGAGCTATAGAAGAGGTAAGAGGGAAGGCGACGGAAAATGGAGAGGGGGTGGAAGTAGAGAAACAGAGAGAATGGGAGATAGAGAAGGGGGGTAGGAGGTAAGAACTCGATGGCAGAGGAGTGGTTAGATTGGGAACCACGGACGCGCTCCGCAAGGGGGCAGTTTTACTCACTGTTTCACATCTGAACTCTGGTCAGGTCGGATAGTTAACTGGCTTTCCTATCGTACATACTTTTCTACATACGCACCAAATGCAGCCGCTAGGCAAACTACCTTCAATGAACAACAACGATAACCACGACGACACACTACGTCATCCGATTTGTGACGTCGATTCTCCGATAAATTACGCACTCTTATTATTATCATCGGCGGCGTGTCAGCCACGTTTACTCCGCGCGCGGTTAAGAACCCGGATTAATGGTAAGTTCTCATGGACGCGGTCACGCGTTTGCGCGTTTGCCAGGCGGAACGCACACGTTCGAATTCCACGCTCTGTCACTGACGTGCACACGCTATTATGATTAAAAGTATCGCTACTACAGAGCATCGTAAATACAAATGAATCGTTTATAACATTGCATTTCTGTCATCTTCATTTTTTCCCCCAGCTTTTGCTTCGTTCACTTATTCGGATCTCTAATCGTATTAAAGTTTATAAATTATTCACTAGACTAACGATAATTTTACACAGTTTATGGTGGTTCAAGTTCGTACATGATCTATTTGTAATATAACAGACCAATGATTGGAAATATAAAGTTATAATAATAAACAATATCACGTAAGTTTCAATATCACAAAATTGTAGTATATTTGATAACAAAAAAAAGAAAATAATAAGATAAATAAAAAAAAGTTTATGTTCTACTTGTGTATTTACGTGTTATTATATAGATAATATAACGTCTTGTTATTGTTTCTAATAAATTCTTTAAATTTAATCCAGAAAAAAACATACCGAAAATATAAAGGAGACAATAATAATGAAATTTTAAGACATTCAGTACAATTGAAGTATATCAAATTATGTTTCTGGTTCAGATCATTTAGAACAATACTATTAGAGTATCACAATATTGACGAACTATTAAATGGAATTCGGAGAAAAATAATTTAAAGAAATAATCCCTACGATAACTAAAACTTGCATTCAAATTTTACTTAAATGCCAAGAAGTGTGTGAAATTAAACGAAAAATAACCTAATATGCATAGAATCGTAATATTTCAGTAAGAATAATTTTCTAAACGAGATTATAGGCTAGTAGATGGACAGTTTGAAGGACAACAGCGAATGTACGAAAATTTATCGTAACGTTCATTACGCACAATCTTCTTTACTTCGACACAAATGCCAAGAGGTAGAAATGAGATGAAAAATGAAAATTCAATTTAAATCATAGTCACAACATAAATCATAGGTTACAAATATGAAATGTATACTTATTGCAATATAGAAAACTAATGTATTTAACTCCGAATAATAATGAATTTACGAAGGCAAGGATTTTATGGCTTACGGGTGATTCGTTTCACTTTCTTGCATTTTACTGAACATGCCAGCAATCCAACAAAGGATAGGGAACTTCCTTATCGATGGATCAATGTCTGTGCCCGGAACTGGGCTAGAGGGCCGGGGAATCGTTTCTCCGGCAGCGATTTGCCTTTAAGTTAGCTTTGCTATGTGCGCTTGCGTGAGTGTGCGTAAGCAAGGAGGTTACATGGGAAGTAGTAACATATACGAACCCAGTGAATCGGGACATGCGGATTTTACAGTACACTCCTCTATTCCTCACGACTTGACCCTTCTATGACCATAATCATGAAGTTGTATTGAACGATCCAAACGCCACACGTAAGCTATCCTTTTGAACACTCACGAAGTTGGTTCACTTCGTATCTTCTTCAACTATGCAGTTCCACTTGTAAAAGCGGCGTGCAGTTAGCGCGCCGGGTAAACAGCAACAGCACCAGCAGCACCGAGTGCCATCAATGGCCACGATAAACGGCATTACGCGTACGTTTCACGGGCCACAAGCGAGCCAAAAACCCCGGCGTAGTCTCGCCTAATCGAAACGGAACTGGAACTGTCCGACCACCGTACTGTTCGCATACTACTACCTAGCGGAGGTTTCTCTTTCTCTCTTTCTTGGTTGCTCTCGCACTCCCTCTTTCCTTGCCTCTCTTCTCCTCTCCTATGTACGGCAAATGAGCAACGCGCGAGATTCCGAGATGCGGCAAAAGGTGCAACCTCCACCTCCCCGCGACGGCGCTACTGCCCAGCGATCACAACAGACAGAGAAGAGAGAAAGAGAGAAATTGTGAGAGTGTGAGAGAGAAACCAAGAGAGATCGAGAGACCTGCGAGAGGAAGCAGAGAGGAGGAGGAGAGGGCAAGCAGAAGTTGGCAAGCTTGGTGGAGAGGGATGGAGGACAAGTTAGAAAGAGAGCTAACTGAGTGACGGAGAGGTTTTGTAGGGGTAGGGTCAGGAGAGGCAAAGGGGAGGAAAAGGGAGTCGGAGGGAGGCATATGAGACATTCCTTCAGTGAACGGGTCGACCGAGTGTGAGTGCAAGCGAGCCGGTAAAATCGATGTGGCGAAGTGTAGCTGTGCCACTACGGTGTGCAAAGGGTGTGCTGTACCCTATACGTGATCAGTAATTTGCCTTGTGACGTTGTGTCGTACGGTCAAATACATGACAGTATTGGTCGTAAAATTTTATCTATTAATGAAATAACATATACATTTAAAATATTTCATGTCCACTATGTATGTAACAAATATAGAATAAAACTATTTTTGGAATAATATATCTGTATGTCTACCTTTTAAAGCTACTAACACGAATTAAAAGTACGTATTATAGTGTATATACTTTAGTAATCATTACAATATAAGTTTTGTGTACATTATAATGTACCCATACACGAAAGTATTATATATATCCTTCTTTTATTCCTATTCCCTATTTTTCAATTATCGTTTTTATAATAAATATAAGTTTTATAAAGTTATCAGCTTCCCGAAAAGGTCCTATACACGATCATTTAATGAAAATAATAAAAAATTTGAATACTATATACCGTATATTAAAAACATTCGTACAAACATTTAATTTCTCAAGAAAATATAGATACACAATGTTAAGTATCGAATTTGTCATGAACTATACAAGTACATACCCAGTACGTATACATGAACTTGCCGATGTACGTTTAAAGTTAGCTGCAGCATTGTTTTATTTCGTAGGATCTTGTACTGACTTGCACGGTCATATTAAGCATCGTGTATAGAGAGTAGCACCTGCCTCAGAATCGAAGAACAGAGCGCCCTCACAGTGATTCCACTAGTTACGCTCCTGGAATACGCCGTGCCGACGTGTGTTTCAGCCAGTGCGAGGGCGTATTAGCGAGATGTAGTCCTAGTGGAGGGGATTGAAAGAACCAAGCGTACGTATGAGATGACGGCTCGACGAACGAACATAACTGGTCAGACCGGCGAACAGGCGGGAGCGCACATTATGTTTAGGCTGTATCAAGCAGCGTTTCTCAGTAGTCGCGTTTCCACAGTGCTATAGTGCAGTTGTATATTGTTTATTGCAGTGTTTAATCTCGTGTTTAATTTTTACTTTATTTTTATGACTATCACCCATGTTTGTATACATTGTCAATATACTTCGTCAATTAAAAGATTGCTGTGATATTTTATTTGTGCGTTTATAGGTAAAGAAACATTATCGAGGAATTTTATATCCGTATATTTGTGATTAGATGCTGTGAATACGATTTTCCTTCTGTGATATATTCGTCTTTTATAATTTGATATGTAATTATTATTCTATTATACACGATTGTTCTATCGTGTACACTTGATACTGTGATTTAAGCTTATATTATCTTTTTAATTATTATTACCTTCTATCAGAAATGCGAATATTCATAAAACGGAGTACGGAGTATCGAAGTGCAGAAATAATTACAGAATAGTGTTCGCGTTTATGCGTGCTTCCTGTTTTCTGACAGCATAGTTGAACAAGACGACAGAATAGGAGTACTTTATACTATCGATGCGTTACTCAGGCAAGGAGCAACGTTGCAATATTTCGGATGCTGTGACAACATCGCATCGACATAGTATTTCCATTTCCCGATGTATGTACTGAATAGTTTTAGTAATTTTCCTTAATGTAATGGATTTACAGTTCGTTTAAAAATGTACGCTTTGTCAAGATAAAATTTGTGCCAAAGAATTTTTATACACCGTTCAATATTGAATTTGTGTAAATAATTCTTAATAATTGTAATAACCAAGTAAATTTGTAATAAAAATGTTAAAAATTCAAATAATCCACAGTTTAATGCGATCTAATGGGAATATTTGGGTGGTAAAATATTGATAAAAATAAACTTTGATAATAAAACATAAAAAAAGAGATGCTTCGACCGATATTAAATTATTGATGACGCAATTAATTGTATAATTGACATAATATTTGAGGAATTAGCGTAAACATGTTGCGAATAAAAGAAATTTCTAAATACTCGATAAAAATATTTCAATTTTCTAAAATCGGACATTTATACATTAATCCCTTAATAATTTCCTATAGATAAGATAAAGTATAAAGTGGCAAGTTGAATAGAAAATTGCACATAAAAGCACGAGGAACAATTATATTATCGCTGTTTTAAAATTTCCAAAAATTTCGAAAATACGTGCGTCGTGTATATAAATGCTAGAATATAAATACGAAAAAATGGGAAAGAGATGAAGAGTATATTAATATGAAAAAATAAAGTGAAGGTGGATACATGTTTAGCTCCTAGACCTTGCAATGCCATTCGATTGTAGAAAACAGTGGCGACAACAGCCACCAACGTTCGACGTGACGGCAACACAGCAATGCCTACCCCCACTGCTTCATGGAAGGGACCACTGTTTCCCCTCCATGTGTTGGCTCTGCCCCCACCAATGAACTCCCAATAGGTCGCACGCTCATTAGCCCAGTCGCGCACGATTCTCCCCTTCTGCCCCGTGTAGTCGCATGTCCCCGGCCGATCAGCTGGTCGGCCACGCGGCGTTGCCTCGTTGCCTTGGCTTGCGCTCTGCTCACTGTTCACAGCCACGCGGTTTTCTGTGTACACCGTTTCAGGAAAAGTTAGGTATGTTCCGGAGCCCCGTGTAAACGGCGTGTGCGCATCGCACACTGCGCCTCTCGATTTTGCTCGAGTTAAGGCATCCTTTTTAATATAACGCAATCGTTATTCAACATTTTAATTAATTTCTTTTTTAAACGCGTTCACGTTTTATTTAGTTTAACAAATTTTTCGAAATGTCTTTTACTTATTATTTATTATACACCGACGAAACACACTATTTACTATATTGCGGCTTTCATTACGTTTCATGCAAATTTTGTTTTTCCGCTTTACAATCGCTAATGTAAAACACAAAGTTACTTTATTTTCATTGCATAAAAATATGTTAATATTCCAAACGACAATGAAAAAGGAAGATTATTCTGCTGATTATAATTCATCGTAATTTTAATCTTGAAATTTATGGTTGTGCAGCACAAATTTTTATAATAAATTAATACAAACGAGATTTATATATTTAAAATTTTTAAGAAACAAAATTAGTTCGAACAACGTTTAATATTTATACGTGTATGCTGTTTTATTGCTTTAATTTATTTGGTGTAATATGAATAATGAAAAAGACCATTAACTATGTAAGTATTAAGCTATTTTAGAAGCTCATGCGATATCACGTTCATATTTTTCACGATATATATATATATATATTTTTTTTTTATACAAAAAGCGATAAGATATATACTGAGCATAACCAAGATATGCGAGGATAGTGAAAAGGTGACACTTAAGTATAGGATAAAATTTATAAGCGATCGAAGCTTATTTTTTATACATTGTGGGTGAATTTAAAAAAAGAAAAAGAAAAATATCAAGAAATAAAAATTGCATTGGAGGAAATTCCATATCATTTTATAAGTGTAGAGAATAATTTGGTCGTTTTTGAGAAGAAATTTCTAAATTGAGAAATACAAATTTTCTGGTCGTTGTCTTCTACATGTGTCATTTAATTATGATCTCTCTTTTAATATTACCACTTATTATTTTAGACAGATCTTCATTTAGATAAAAGATTAATTTTTTTTCTTCATTTTTATAAATATACGACGCGTAGAATATACGTGAAATATTATAATGAAATTCATCAAGTTCACGTTATTAAGGCTTAATATAATAATTTTTGCTGGTAATTAAATCAATTTATCAAGTATGTTAAATTAATTTGGAGATTTTGGATGTACCTAATGTTTGATAATTTTTCGAAATTCAAATATTTTGTCTATATATCATAGTTTATAGAAATGGCGTTTGCATTTACGTAATTTCATATAATTTAATTAAATGTTAAATATAATATCAAAATTTTCTTTTGTTCAGGATGGTTGCTGACAAGACACGTATTATGCACTGCGTTTTACTTGCATTTGAGTCAAAGAAACATGCTACTGAAGCCACTAAAATGATAAAACAATTCTTAATCTGGGTTGAGAAGTCTTGCTATACACTTTCCGACTGGTGTATTCTTTAAACTTGCTTCTAACTAATTTGTATCTATTTCATTTGTCAAAACGATGGAAAAGATAAAAAAGTGCATAAATAAATTCATTAAATGGTATTTATATATTTATCATAATTAAATTTGGTATTTAATCGAAAATTTATATAAAGTAATGAAAATTATGTATATTAAAGTATGAATTTTGTTTAAATTAATAATGTTGTATATTTAATATAGCGATTAGGAGTTCTGTTATAGGAAAATTTCTTACAAAGATGTTTGTTTATAAATGGATAGAATAATAATAGATTCAGTTACTTGATTTGGACTTTTGCTCCTAATCACTTGCATTGTAGAAAAAAATATTTGTACGTATTGTTACGAGCCTGGTATTTCGCATATCCGTTAATGAACGGTTTATTTGATTTTTACTAAGATACGAGAAAGACGGATGCAAGTATGGCTTTTGCTGCGAAAACTATTTATATGAATCAGATATGAATCGGATTCAAGAATAGAAATACTGAGACCTCGAGAGCGTGTATATATTTTAGTACCTAATGATAATATACCGCTATTTTAATGAAAAGATTTTATTCGAAATTAAGAAAACTGTAAGATAAAAATTAAATACGATACGTCGAAAGAGAAATTTTGCAACCATTTTTTAACGAAAAAATAGTCGAGCAAAAAAGAAAATAATATCGAAAATAAATAAATGTCATTTTTCGAGAATTTTCAAAAATGTAAGTAAATGAAAGAGAGATTGGTTGCATTAAATATATTAATAAACTTTCTTTATAACATTATCAATGTAAAGGTAAAAAATATGACTTGTAATAGATTTATGCTGATTTTAAGAAGTTTCAATTGTTTCAGTAACAGTTGTGATTAAAATAATCCATTTGAGCGATGAAAAATTTCTGCAGAAATTAAACATGTGCTAATCCTGATAGAATTGATATAGACGATAAAATATAATTTAAACAAATATCATATTACGCGATAATCTAAAAAGATATAAAAATATATTTGTTTGAGTTACATTCCTCTAAAAAATCATAGAAATATTCGTGAGTATTCATATGTATAAGCAAAAATACATTTGTATGAATTTATATTATTTAAATAAAGGAAAGAAAAATACCTTCTGAGAGAAGTGTCTAAAATATAACTTATATTTTGATGCAACTGTTTATCTATACTTAGTCTTCAGTTTAATTTAAATACACATTCTACAATAGTTTATGAGATATTTAAAATTAAATGTCGAATTCAAAAAATGCACGCAATTCTTTGTTATATATAGAATAGTATTTTAACGTTTCTACCTATAAATTAATTTTTTCTTCGATAAGTAACGTATTTTGTTTACTAACAATCATTTAGGATATGTTTATTGACTGTGAGTTAGAGAAAAGAACGAAATATAGAATCTTAATTGGATGAGAATAGACAGAAAAATGATTTAACAGGAGCCTCAAAGTTATAAATGTGCTCACTATAATGTAAATCGCTATAGTGTTATATTTAATTTTAATACTTGAAATATATCAAATGTATCTAGCAGTATATATATGACATTTATTACGAAGATTTCTAAAACTGTTAGACTCTAGTTTCAAAATAGAGTTCAAAATAATAAAAATAAAAGAAATATCGTCGACTTATGAACAACATAGGTAACTAGAAAATTTTATGAAATAAAAAATGCGCTAATCAACGATTAAAGATTTGAATTAAAATACGATATATTACATGTACAACTAAATGTCACGGTATAATGGCTTTTAACGTTTGGTTAAAGTTAGTTAAACGCCAAATTTTTCTCTGCACGAACAATTTAATTAAAATCTGGGAAACACATTTTACGCGATCGATTACGAAGATGGCCTAAATTACGTACATTCTGTTTCGAAATATTGAAAAGTTTCACGCTTCGAATATATTGTAAATGAAAAAATTAATTACGGCAATGTTACATAGTCGATATAACGATTCGATCTTTTTCTATTTTTTCTATTTCCTAAAATAATACGAAATAAACGATAACATACCATTTCATTCAGGACTACTTGGACCACTGTCATGATTACCGACACACGTTTATATATCGCGATAATTTGGGGAATGAACAATTTTTCGATGCAATGACTGCATGGTACTGTGCAGAGCTGAGAAGGTGACACGCGAGATGGCAGAGGGGCTACAGGAGTAATCCGATCGCACCCCTAATTCCCCTTCGGAGCCCTCGCAGACACGCTGGCCTTGATACACGGTGACATTTCGACCAATGAGGAAAATGCACGTGCCCTATTGTTTATGACTGCAGTAGTGAAGATAAGCCTGTCGCGATATGGCCGATCTAACTATGCATTGATCGTTTTAGGTATTATCATCTAAGTAGACGGCGCGATATGTGTATGTTATATGACTGTTACTACCACGTCTATATACATGTATCATTATTTTCCTTCGCACTAATTTTAATACCTATATTAAACGTTGTATATGTTTAAATGAATGGCGATATACTATCGTGCGTTGAGAAAACATATAACGATGTATGTGCGATCTGAAATAAAACGAATTTACAGTGATACGAGTAAATTGTTAACCATGCGTTCACATCGTACTATTACAAATTATGCACAGTATTTAGTTACCTGGTATGAATGGATCGAACCGAATGAGCGAATGAAAAATTATTTTGAGTTTTTCGGTTTGGATTGTGGAAAGTATTTGATAGGATTCCATTTTCGAAATGGAAAATTGAGTATAGCGTATCTTATGTCTGTAGGTTCGTTGATAGTAACTCTGTTTAACGTAACGGTTAGAAAATGGTCGTAAAAAAAGTAAATGACATTGGCAAAGACTGTACATTAATATATTTGGCACTGTCTTTGTCCAAGGATCATAAAAGTGGCTGACTTCTCGTTCTCCTTTAAAACTTTATACAAATAAAATGAATAAAAAAACTGATAATACCGACAGTGAAGAAGCATCTAAGAATATTTGAATAAAGTAAGTTTTATGTATATAATACGATGTCTTTGTCAAGGAAACGAAAGATGTGGGAAGAAAGGGGGGTTAAAAGTCGGTACAAACTTCACGGATGACCTAATATACTGATTAATGGTAAGCAAATATCTTTTATGAAATAAGGCAGAATATTATGAGATATTTCTTATGAAAAATATACTTAAATTCAACGTATGCATTGATTTTACGAAGTAAGTAATACAACGATATTTTCATCGTCATAGATAGCTATTTAGGAGTTTGAAATTAATTATTTAGTTGGTACAGAATGTGGATTCTTTTATGCAGAGATTTATGCAAATTAATACTATTACGGTTATTCCTTTAAGTTTGCTTGAGTCATATTAACGACTCGATTCTTGACACGGTAATATGGTTACACTATAGTAATTCCTTGTGTTTAATTTTACATAGTTAAAAATTATTCATACTACCTAAAGCTAATTACCCGATGACATGGTGGTTATGACGTGTCAAAATAATTTCGAATTGGAAGATTTTATAATATTTGCAAAA
>NIJG01000374.1:66000-76078 GCA_002201625.1 Euglossa dilemma
TCGCAATAGAAATAAGTAATTCACTATAATTGTCTTCCTCGATAAGATTCAAAAATTAAAACTACCAACCTATAAAATACACCTAATCATACGCATAAACGGTAAAAATCGAAGTGCTATAAATTATAATTACACGTTGATCGATAAAAATCCGATTGGCTTTAACCAAAAGCAACTGCAAGCAGACGAAAAAGCAAGAATACGCAAGTCTGCGAAAAGAGAAAAAGAAGAAAGAAAAAGCAGTGATTTTCGTTAGCTTGGCAATTCGGAAGAATTAAAGAAAGCAAGAAAGTAAGTCAAAAGCATGATCCAATTATGACACCTGCGTTGGCACTCGCTGGTTCGTGCATCGAATCACCGACGGTAGCCAGAGACGGGGAGAAAGAGGCCGGCTGATTTCAAGCTGGCACGCGATTACTCTTTGTCGTAATTATCGATTCGCGAACGGAAGTGCGGACGCTGCAGCGATCCTTCGTGAGCCCCGACGTGGATTCTCCGGCCGAGAGGAACGTAACGATGTTTGTGGTGTGAAAGTGTGGTTTGCGGCCAGTGTTCCTCCATTGAATTCGATACAATCGTGCCTTCGGTGGATCTACACCTGGATCCTTCCTTCCTGGTAGACTTCGTTTGTCTGCAAACCAGCGTTTATCGCGAGAAAATCCTCCGTTCTAACTTGAACTCAGACGTTCAACAAAATTCACTTTGAATAATAATTTTGAAATAATTGTTTCTTCCTGGTAGACTTCGTTTGTCTGCAAACCAGTGTTTATCGCGAAAAAATCCTCCGTTCTAACTTCAACTCAGACGTTCGACAAAATTCACTTTGAATAATAATTTTGAAATAATTGTTTCTTCCTGGTAGACTTCGTTTGTCTGAAAATCAGTGTTTATCGCGAGAAAATCCTCCGTTCTAACTTGAACTCAGACGTTCGACAAAATTCACTTTGAATAATAATTTTGAAATAATTGTTTCTTCCTGGTAGACTTCGTTTGTCTATCATCAGTGTTTATCGCGAGAAAATTCTCCGTTCTAACTTGAACTCAGACGTTCAACAAAATTCACTTTGAATAATAATTTTGAAATAATTGTTCCTTCTTGGTAGACTTCGTTTGTCTATAATCAGTGTTTATCGCGAGAGAATCCTTGGTTCTAACTTCAACTCAGAATTTGAACAAAATTCACATTGAATAATAATTTTGAAATAATTGTTTCTTCCTGGTAGACTTCGTTTGTTTGAAAACCAGCGTTTATCGCGAGAAAATCCTCGGTTCTAACTTGAACTCAGACGTTCGACAAAATTCACTTTGAATAATAATTTTGAAGTAATTGTTTCTTCCTGGTAGACTTCGTTTGTCTATCATCAGTGTTTATCGCGAGAGAATCCTTGGTTCTAACTTCAACTCAGACTTTGAACAAAATTCACTTTGAATAATAATTTTGAAATAATTGTTTCTTCCTGGTAGACTTCGTTTGTCTGAAGATCAGTGTTTATCGCAAGAGAATCCTCGGTTCTAACTTGAACTCAGACGTTCGACAAAATTCACTTTGAATAATAATTTTGAAATAATTCTTTGTCTTTGATGACAGTCTTCTCTAAAAATATTTGAATAAATCATCTACAGGCTAGTAATAAGTTATATAACATTTTCTTTCATAAATATGGACAATTCATAATTATCCATAATTTTGGCAATTTACGATATTAGAATTTATTAAAATTTTATTAGAAACCACATTTAATCCTCTATAGCAATATATGATTCAGAATATATCTGTTTTCAGCATTATTTATTTTACTTAATACTGTCTTATTATGTTATACTTTCTACCTATAAATAATTAGTGTTTTTATATTAATAAATATTTGTTCTCTTTTAATCATACCATAAAATTATATAAGTCATTTCCTAATTTTTGATACTTCTGTTTTGTTGATTCTAGAGTATGCAATATTTCTCCATTCTTTCACCATTTTATTAAAAACTAATACATTGTCATAATATGCGATACGTTTTGACTATTTTACACAAAATTCAATTATACTAAAAACAAACTCGGGTACTGAAGCATACTTAGCTTAAATAAACTTTGATTATCCCTAATCCTTGATGCTACAAAAAGAATAAGAGTCACAAAATATGAAATTGCACAAAAACACACATTGAAACTAAACTACATTTAATCCTTTATGATATCATATGATTCACAACCTACCTATCATTTTCAAACGTTATTTCATTTATATAACATTGGCCTCATGACTAGACATGCTGTTTTTGATGACTGTTAGCTCACAGTTCTTACGTTAAAATTGCGAACTATAATAGACAGTAATTCTTGTTTTTGCAGAAAGATAGAAATTCAATTATGTAAAAGATTAAAATTAAATCTCACTCCTTGAAATTACATAAATGCTTTGAAGCACATTTAACCTTCCATAATACCATGTGATTCAACAGTCACACATCCAAATATCTATAATTCTCAATCATTATTTTATTTACGTTACAATATTTCACAATGTTATATCATTACACCATAGCCCTATAACTGAGTATTCCATTTATGTCAACCATTAACTTCAAATTAGAATAACCAACTGTAATAAACAATAATTTATATTTTGACCAAAACATAAAATTACCTTTACATAGATTAGTATCAGATGTTACGCAAAAATTTTCATCAAAACTTTAAATCACATTTCATGCTCTACAGTAACGTATGATTCACAACTCATATATTTATATATCTATTAGGTTGGTGCATATGAAATGTCGGATTTTTATATCGTTTAAATTCATATCGGTACAAAATTCAAATCAAATAACAAAGGGGAACACTTTCGAGTAAATCTCCTTTGTTGAAATGTGACTCTGGCAATGGACAGTACGACTATAAACGAGGTTATGCCAAAATCAAAAGTACAACGAAAACAGGGAGACAAACGTTCGCATGTAAAAAAATCCGACATTTCATATACACCAACCTAATACATTGTTTAATCGTTATATCATTTATATAACATTGCTTTAGAACCTCATGTCGTTAGAACATAACGCTATGACTCTATTTCTAGCAATTATTAGTCCACATTCTTTACATCAAAGCGAACAACCATAATAAATAGTAATACCTATTCTCGCATGAGACCATTACACTCAAGATTAAAACTAGATCTTAATCCCTGAAATTACAAAATGACCAAAGCTTCCATCATAACCTCAACCTCTATTATCAAGATCCAGCGTTGATTTAAGCCACACCGTTGATCTCTCATCCCACTGAGGTTACTTACAATTTAATTCGAAGTTACTCACAGTTATTACTCAAATTAAAAGGAAAGATATAGACTAATATTAAATCACGCATAATTTGTCACGACGTGTCCCGATCAACTCGTGATCAGCTTTATCGTTGATTACAGCTGCGAGATCCTAGAAAGGGCTTTTCGCAACGGATACCCTCGCCGGTTCAGCATGTTATTTCAGTGTCGTCGAGAATCGAATTTATGATTTAATAAGATACCATGCAACTTTAAGCACCGTACGTCGACATCGCTGATGGATTACGTTGGCGCTCGCGTTCTTTTATTCAGGCACGCGGTTCTGCGCATGATCCGTGCAACATTTATCGCGACACGTGTAGTTAATTTGGCCCCTTAGCGGCGCGCGTTTTCTTCTAAATGGCCGTGAATGATTGTTACGTTTAAATTCAGAACGTAACCCGGTGAAGTGCTGATAGTCGGGGAAGGATACAAAGTGTCAGGTTGGTTGCACGTGAAATGACGATTTTTCAACTAAAACATTGGTCGCGTGTGGCTCCGTCGAAACGTCATGTGTTTCGTATAAATAATTTCCATACGGTTCTATGCACTTTTCTCTTCGTGATTAATTAACCGTATTATTCTTGGTTTATAAAGGACTATTCCTTTCGCGGTGAAAAAATTGTGCAAACCCTAGTTTCACCGGTTTGAATAATTTATTCGTCAAACGATTGTTATTTAAAAAGAAATTGATATTCGTAGGTGCAATGTAATAAAATTTTGTGCTTTTTAAAGATTACTTTTACTTTTAACGTCGTTGTTCGAGTTACTTCTTCATTTATTCTTCTAACTTGCATTTTTCTAATATAATTTACGTCCTTGATTGTAAATAGAAAATTTAGATAGCAAATACTAATAGTGATTCTGAAAAATAAATACCAAACTTCGCTAAACATTGTCAAACATTTGATAAATGACTGTTTAAGCAAGTGTTTGAGACGAATGTACATAGTAACAGAGTAATCCTAAAAATAAATATCAAATTTCATCAAACATTATCAAACGTACGTTAAATGATTGTTTAAATAAGTTTTTAAGGAGTTAGATATTTTTCTTCAAAATTACTATTATTACTGTGAGTACTCATTGTTTCAAACATTATCAAAAATTCATCAAACAATTGTTCACGTAAATATTTAAAAGAAAGAATATGTATGAACATAATGGGATAAAATTTTATACTCATTTCTTTTTTTCATTTTCACCAATGAAATTCCGTGCTTTATTTTGTGATGCTTTTGTATTCTGCGTGTAACTTAATTTTTCTGCTATTATTTTGTAGGAAATAGTAGTAGAAGTAGAGAAACTTTATCAAACCTAGTCAAACCTTATCAAACGACAGCAAACTTCGCCAGACATTATCAAACAACGTTGAACGATTCTAAATATTGCCAGATTTTGAATAATCAATGGTCATGATACGTATTTTTGATGTTCATCTTCATCAAACTATTATTCTGGTCGTTTCCGATTATCATATAGGATCTACTTTCTATCATAAGTAACGATCCGTTTTAAAAATAGATCCTGTTTATTTCTTTGAAGTCACTTTGGCGACTATCTCCATTTGTCTAACCTTGTGTATGTCGCTTCGCTCAAGTGGAACCCATTTATTCATTTTCTTTACTTTTCCTATCTGTGCCAAGTGAGGGATAATGGTAGAATGGCTTACCTTCATTTGAAACGCTATTTCTCTTCCTATTCGTGCTGCTTTATTTTCTGTAATATCTCTTAAAATGTTGTTATTAATGGCATTTTCTGACAGGTCACCTTGGTACATTTTAGCAAAAAAATAGCAACCTTGAATTTCACGAATTAACGCTGAATTCGTCCAATATTTTCCTATCCAAGCGATTCCAAATGATAAATTTATGTTTTCAGATACTTTCGTGGAAATTCTTTCAAGTTTAAATAAAAAATTATTGAATAATATTGAAAAATTACAGGAATATTCCGACTAATTGAATTTTTCAATTTCATTAGTATTAGATTTTAATGAATTTATTCTTCTTTATCATTCTTTTACATTTTTTCACCTTTTTTGTTTATATCGAAACAAAAATTTTGAAGTAATATAAAACCAATAGGTAATTCTTGGAATTAAAAAAAGAAAAGATCTGAAATAAAATTTTTCAGCTGATACAAAATAATTATAACGATAATCCACATAAAAACACTGTTAAAAACTTATACTCCTTTTCTCGTATTTCAATTACAATTTCGAAATAAAAAAAAAATTGCAAAACGGATCAAAAATCATAGATAGCTATGTTATATAAAAGAAAAAGATCGAAATTAAAATCTAGTTAGTATAAATAAAATAGTTACAACAGTAACTCGAGTGAAAACACTTAGAAACCTTCCAAAACATACAGATGCAAACTTAATCCCGAAATAAAAAAGAAATCTCTAAAATAATACTTGAATATTTAATGTAACATCTTAGTATACGTAACTAAAATTGATACATAGCGATTTCAATAAAATCTACTAATATCTACGGAAGATTATGTCAATAATTCGCATCAAAGCACCCTAGAAAACACTTCAAAGCCCATCGATGCACCTCTGTAGATCTAAATCGTTTCATTCCAAATTTAATCCTAAAACGAAATCGGAAAAGAGTCTCGAAACTCTAAACAAGAAACAATCGGAAATAAAATCTTCCGATACACCAAAACAGCAACATCAAGACACCTCTGATAACCTGTCAAATCATATCGACACACAATCGGAAGATTATGTCAATAGTTCGCATCAAAGCACTCTAAGAACACTTCAAAGCCTATCAATACACCTCTGCAGATCTAAATCATGTCATTCCAAATTTAATCCTAAAACGAAATCGGAAAAGAGTCTCGAAACTCTAAACAAGAAACAATTGGAAATAAAATCTTCCGATACACCAAAACAGCAACATCAAAATCCCTCTGGAAACCAGAATCGTGATAAAATCTTCCGTCAGAACGTCGCAACACTACCGATCCACAGAAAAACACCTTCGATATCTCAAGAAACTCCGAAATCCCGTCGGAAATTGCCCGCCTTCAGTTTCATCTTGCCAAACCCAACAGCCGCGAGAAAAGGCAGTCTCAATTACGGCGGAAAGTCCGTGAAGGAAGTTGGGAATACACGAAGCTACGAGAAGCTGCGCGAAAGATCAGCCGGATAAATGCAAATGAAGGAAGAGTAGCCGGTCCAGACGTTCTCCATTCTTCATCCCATGTAACGCGTTCGCCGGTCATTCAGCGATATCAATCATCTAAACACAGAGAACCGCGGACTGTTTTCAAGCGGAAAACAGAGGAAGACTAATAACGAGCGGCATGCTGGTGAAGCAGAAGGACGAAGAGAAGGAGTGGGATGAGACGGAGGAAGAAAAAGAAGGAAGAAGTGGAAGAAGAGGAGGAAGAAGAAGAAGAAGAAGCAGAAGAAGAAGGAGAAGAAGAAGAAGAAGAAGGGTAGCGATCGTGGAGAGGCGGTCCGAAGGTAGTCCTTTTATCAGGGTCTCGGATGAACGCGAACGAAGGCTCGTTAAGTCGTGGCGGCCACGTTCAGCCTTACGCGGCTCGCAACCAAGGGGCCAGACCGAGCTATAATGGCATAAATAATGACCGGTCTCGGTACTTACGCCCGTTTTCTTCCTGCCACTCGACGCACGACCGCCACGGCCTTCTTCTTCGTCGTGTTACTCCTCTTCTTCCTCTCACTCCTTCTCCCTCTCCTTATTCTTCTCCTCCACCTTCTACACCTTCCTCTTCTTTTCTTCTGCTATTATACCAGCTTGCCAGAAGAGACGGACACCGAGCTACTGTCACTACACGCGAAATTTCATTAATCCACTTTGATCCTGTTTCTTTGACACTTTACGATCATCGGCTCGTTTTAATGCGGAGCTTCGGCTGGATGGGGGTACATGCTGGACAGTGGTGGGGTTGTTAACGAGTCAGCTGGCATGGGGGCTTGGCTGCTGGCGCGTTGGGTGGGTTCAGGGTACTTCACGTCGTTTCCACTCAGTTTTGCTGCTACACCAGGGTAGCTCCATCCTTTTCACATTTTTCTGTTTTCATTTTCGAAATTATCCTTGATTCAGCGTTGTGACGGTTCTTTGGAAAATTCAACGGTTTCGGGGTTTCCATTCAGTTTTGCAGCTACATCAGGGTAGCTCCATCTTTTTCACCTTTTCTGTTTTTAATTTTCGTAATCACCGTTGCACCGGCGTTGTGGCCGTCCTTTGGAAAATTCAATGGTTTCAGGGTTTTCACTCAGTTTTGCAGCTACATCAGGGTAGCTCCATCCTTTTCACATTTTTCTGTTTTCATTTTCGAAATTATCCTTGATTCAGCGTTGTGACGGTTCTTTGGAAAATTCAACGATCTCGGGATTTCCATTCAGTTTCGAAGCTATATTATTTTCACATTTCTTCTACTTTTTCTATTTTCATTTTTGTAATCATCGTTGCTTCGACGTTGTGGCCGTTCTTTGGAAAATTCAAAGGTTTTGGGGTTTCCACTAAGTTTCGCAGCTACACCAGGGTAGCTTCATCTTTTTTACCTTTTTCTGTTTTCATTTTCGTAATCACCGTTTACTTCGGCATTGTGACCGTCCTTTGGAAAATTCAACGATCTCGTGGTTTCCACTCAGTTTCGCAGCTCCATTTTTTACACCTTTTTTCTCCTTTTTCTGTTTCCATTTTCGAAATCACCGTTGCTTCGGCGTCGTGACCGTCCTTTGGAAAATTCAACGATCTCGTGGTTTCCACTCAGTTTCGCAGCTCCATTTTTTACACCTTTTTTCTCCTTTTTCTGTTTCCATTTTCGAAATCACCGTTGCTTCGGCGTCGTGGCCGTCCTTTGGAAAATTCAACGGTCTCGTGGTTTCCACTCAGTTTCGCAGCTCCATTTTTTTCACCTTTTTTTATCCTTTTTCTGTTTTCATTTTCGTGATCACCGTTGCTTTAACGTTGTGGCCGTCAAATTTTTCAAAAATACAAGTCAATTTGAGCAATTTAAAAAGTATATTTGGAATATTGAATAATATTCCTGAAATGTGAAATTAATCATTAGTATTCAAGCAACGTACGATTAGAAAATTTTAATCAAATATTTCTCGTAAATAAAAACTGACCTGTGTTTATTAAATAATGGAAAGTAATTAATTTCAGCCCTCGTGGAAATGGATGTGAAATATTCGTTGACAGATATTTTCATAATGTTCATACGTGGAATATTTCAGGACATGTGGAACCCATTTTAGCGAACAAAGGACATAATAACAAGAACACAATAACCCATTTAACCTTATGTCTGAATTACTACCGTTCCTGCACTCCAATAATGTGCAGCTGCTTGTCTACGTAGGAAATGCTCGAAACGGCCACTTTTGGCCTATATTCAAAATTACAGTTCTGACGTAACAGTGCCATAACACAAAACTGTGTAATTTCAATTCTAAAAAGAACATGACAATTTATTTTCTTTAATTCTCTTTAATAGGATTTTTCTTTGCTCGGGTACTAAAGAATAGAACCGATTTCGACAATAATTTTTCACAACTTTGATGAAAATATTTATCCCAAAATCGATAAATTACTATTATCTTGTACCAATATATTTAGTTTAATCAATTATATATTATTATATTTGCAGATAAAATCATTTTTCGCATAGAAATTCGCGTGGACGAGTGATTTCGTTGAAAAATTATAAACTGTATTTTATGTCAACAAATTGAAGAATATTTTTGTAGTCATTAAGAATAATATTAAAATTTCCGACGATTATATAAAATAATATAAAATTGATATAAAATATATGATATCAAATTTACGACGATTATTTACTAACACTCTGCAAAGGGTTAATATATTATATCAATAATAATAAACTATTTTAGCACCATGACAGAATGTATTGTTGCATTAAGAATGAAATGAATTCTCAAATTACGTGACATTACAAAAGACTGAATAGTTTTTGATCACTAACGACACAGTTATCGCTATTATCTGCATGATAGTCTACAAATGCAAATTATTTGCGAATTTATAATCAAAGTGCAACAAGAAAAATGTTGTCTGATTCAATATCGTATTCAAACTCGTTATGAGTCAATTTGCACAACAATAGCATATACCGTCTTGACAGTAACAAAATTTATAACAAAATAGACGTATATATAGCGGTTAACAAATTAAATATTTTCCCCATGCAACATTTTTTCATAATTAAAGCGTTATCATAATTAAAACCTAACATTTACTCTAACTACCAACAGTGATTCAAAAATATATTCATAAGTTATATGAATACTATACAAAGATGTTTAATCCCAAACATTGCTAATTACTTGAAATTATAATATTAACCAAAAAAAAAATTAAACAACGTACAGTATTAAAAAACGTTTGAATTTTCAGAGCATAGCGAGTATCGCAGGAATTCTTACAATGCAGAATTATATAAAGGAAAATGCGATTCATTGTATGCAAAGAATTACGAAACTGAGAAATTACATTTGCTATTATTATTTAATTATTACGCAGGCTATGTATTATCTAACGTCGTTTGAATTAAGATTTATTAGCGCGTGACACGGTGTCTCGTCATTATGGTCAACTACAAGATGGAAACCATGGATGAAGCCATGGTCAGAGGAGATCAGACGAATAACTGTCTCTTTTCGACTGATTCGATCATTTTACCGATACGAACATTTTCATATTATACTTATGTTATTAATTATGAAAGCGA
>NIJG01000377.1:38965-50426 GCA_002201625.1 Euglossa dilemma
TTAATTTGAAAAGGTTTGAAAAATAAAAATAAAAGTAAAGATTTATTAATGTTTAAGATATTTGTATCTTCGTAGATTTCATCATTTTTTTTCTTATTAGATAAGCGGAAATTTTTAATTTTTGTATTAAAAGTTGCGACGAAATATGGGAATTCGACAGATTTATGGAAAAATTAAATTAATATTGCCGCCACGCGAGCGTCGGGACAGCCATCTCGCGGAAGTGTTACTGGAGTAACACGACGCGATATTCTCTTTCTAATAGTAGTGTATGGTTTTCATTGGATTCCTCAGTACGCACTTGCTGCAGCTTTAAAATTCTTCTCTCCAAAACCATGCAACGAGCTATCGTTACGTTTTCACGAAATATGGCTTCGCTGAGGTACAAAAGAAAGTTTATCATGAAGATATTTAATGCAATCAGTATAGATTTCTTGTTCTAAGTAGTTTAACCCGACCCCGGCTTTTGCACGGTATTTGTACCCGATGCAATTAAAAGTAACGATCGTGGTATTTTATTCTTTTCTTTACGTCTACTGTCTATAGTATACGAAACGAAGTACTATTCTGCGTGATTCAGATTAATATTGCGTTAACGAATTGTGACAATTTTGTAGAACTTTTATGAATTTCACGTGCCTCTACTTATATAATACTTCCAAGATTCAGAGTTATGGAGAATTTAATATAATATTTTTGCTTAATCGTTTTCTATTTAACTTTAATTAATTTAAACGTGAAATGTACTAAATGTTCTATTAATATTCTATATATAGGTATTTATTGCATAGATGCTATAAATAAATATCATGTATTTTTAACTGTTACTGCTGCGCCACAGTTTTCTTTTGGCAGAGTCAATCATTGGAAGGAACTAATTAAAGTACATTTGTTTGGTCATTGCAGCCAAGTAAGAATGGTTGGTGAACGAGGATCTGGAGCTGGGAAAGGAGGTGGTGGTGGTGGATCTATTCGAGATGCTGGTGGATCCTTTGGAAAAATGGAAGCGGCTCATGAAGATCAATATTTCTATAACCTGGTTAGTAATCTTAGCATTTTTTAGATTTTTGTAATCTTAACTTCTTTATATTTCTAATCAATCTTCGAAATTATATGACTGATATACACACGATGATTGTGGAGATTTGATCTAAAATGTTATATTCTGATTGTAGCAAAAAGAACAACTTCAAAAACTTAAAGAGGATCTCCACGATGAGATTTCCTTCCACGAAGAACAAATCAAACGTCACCAAGAAGCTATAAACCGCAACAAAAAGAGAATTACAGACATGACTCAGGAATAAAGAAATACACTTAACGATATATTTCTATTTTTTAAGCGTGATGTTATTCCTCCTAATAATGTAACTGTTATACTTACTACTAATAGTAATTATAGTAGACATTTATGTATGTTCATACCTTTTTTTCAAGCTACAAGATATTATATACAAATATGATATAAAATAATATAAATAGAATAATAAAAAAAAATAGCAAATTTATTATTTTGTACTTGTACAATACTAGAACTCATTTGTACATCTTAAATGAACTAGTATCAATACAAATCGATTATTTCGATTATTTTGTGATAACGTTTTTATTCAAATGTTTCACTGTCTATGACAGAAAGTCGCAAAATTTCTGTTCCGTTCAATTCAATGAGCGATTTTTTTTTTTCCTAAAATTTATAATAAATATCGAAAACAATGTTTCGGTGCATCGTACGAAGGTTATCGGCTGAAGTAAACGGGTAAGTGTGACTAATTGACAGATTTCTCGTATAATTACTACTATTTGGATTTTTTTCGGTTATGTTCATTTTCTAAAACGTGGCTACAATTTACTTTTTGCCATAGTTCTAGGTATTTCTCAAGATGGTACAGTGATTCTAATAAAAATAGGACTACAAACGATGATGTTGCATTCGAAGCTGAATATTATTACAAACAGGTAACATTTTCAATAATTTATGCAGTTTGTAAAAGCTGAATGTAACTATTGTTTATTTTTCAGGATAAAGAATTATTGGAAATGGTAAAGCAGAAAATGCAAGAAGAAGTGAAATGCATGCAAGACGAAGTTACAACGTTGCAGAATAAAATTGAAGAATATAATCGTACTATCAACGAAAATTTGCGATTTCTCAAAGGTCTCGAGAAAGATTTGTCAGCTAGTGATAAAAAGTAGATAAAACACTTCGTCGTAATCTTTGTTCTTGAGTAAAAAAAAACGTGAAACATATTGCAATTACGAAAAGGTTAATGTAACAAACATTTTTATACTTTATAATTAGACTTTTATGATTAAATAATACTCCAACGATAAATACTGCAGTTATCCTTCCAATTAACATTTTAGAAATAGCATAAAGCTAATACGTGTAAAAAAACAAAACTCACCATTAACGCATTTTCCCGCTCATTATTCTTTCCACGTTGTTATCGATTTTTCAAATCCATTGTTTTAACGTTGTTAAACAGAAATGCTAACAAAATGCAATTTTTTAAATTATCTTACATAATATTAGTAACACCTCACTTTGATAATTTATTTATAAAAACATTCTTTATTAATTTTATTTCTAAACCACATTTTAAAACTTCCATTTTGTGCAACTGTCATTTGCACTAACACTCGTCCACTAATATCGAATTATTAACTCGTACAATGAATTATTGAAACGATAATCGATAATTTACATCGCGTTGTATTAAATTACTATTTTATATGTAATTACATTTACGTTAACAAAACTATTAAGAAAAACTATTAAGAAAGTGATTTAACGCATNCCGAGATTAGTTCGCAGAGTGGCCACGGCGCGGCGCTGGCGTTCATTCAAGATGGTGGTGGCTCCGCGATGTAAGTGACCGATCGACGCGCCCTCAGTGTCTCGCGGTTCATCGATCAGTGTGGTGTGTGTCGCGTTGTTGCTCCGGTGGATTTTTTTGTGGTTTGTTCCTGCTTGGGACGTACGCGTATTTTTTTCGTTTGGTTTCCTTGAGTCGACGCGGTGATCACTCAGGGGGCTCTTGAACGGGCCCAGCGGGAAAAACAGAGGAAAGATGCAACCGAGGATATACTGGATTCTGATCAGTACGGCCGTCATTCTCGCGGGATGCAACGCCGCTACCGAGGTGAGCACGATCGCTTTCATAGCCTTCTTTCTCTCCTCTGTCACTCCTCCGACGATCGTTCGATCGCCTTTCCCGTCGTGTCGCGTTGTCGCTCGGCAGGTTTCACCTTGAAACGGTATCTCGAATCCCTCGAACCCGCGTTCCAATAAGCTTCCGAACACGCTCTTCTCATTCCGGCTACGAGTTTCCTCGAAATGCCTCCGGTTATAAAATTTCCACGCCGAACACACGTCGTCGTATCGATGCGTCGCATTCTCGCACGTATCCTTCTGCTTCGTGCACGTTCGAATCCTAAACAACGGCCGCACGACGCCTCGTTGTTTACGCTTCATTGCCAATTGCGCGAATTTGTTTACTCGATATATCGCAGCGTGTTCGGAGCAGACAGGACACACACGTTTGCTCGATACCATCGAATCGTTTCTCGGAAGACGCGGTACCCCTTGCGAGCTACTTTTTTTTCCTCTCGCGTAATTGCATAATACGGTAAATCACGGGAAATTACACGCCCCTGCGTGGTGCGTGCCGCGAATCTATTATTTCGAAACTCTATCGCCACTATCCAAGTGTCTCGCTCCGATATCCGACGTTACTTCACCACGATGATTCTTGTACACGTTCCTAACCGAACTCTATTCTTTTTCCCTTTTTTCTCCCTTTTCACAACGTCGTCTTACCATTGCTGAACCGTTGTTTATACTAGTCTCGAGATATCGAAGCACGAGGCGCAAAAAACGCGGAATATTCTGACCGAAAGCGACGACGTTGATTCGACGGTAATTCGAGACGTCGGATTTTTTTTCCTTCCAGCAGTTTCTCAGCTATGATTCGCGTGACCGTAGCCGCGGTGGCGACGCAAATAAACTGCCCTTCGATCAAGTATTTATCGACTGTTGAAAAGTGGCGAAAAGTACACGAGTAGTGTGCACGTATCTCGATCGAAATTTATTATCGACCGAATATTCTGCTTTATATATTTTCTTCTATCGTGTGTATTTTTTTTTGCGCGCTTTTAATAACCAGTAATTGCGAACCATTGGAGTTTCGGAACGTAGTAGCATCGAAAAATTGTTGATTTACAACGGACAGCCGGAAATTAATCGAATTCATTTTACTTGATTATCGCGTGTAAACAACGAGACATTCGGTCATTGTCGAGACGAAAGTTTTCGAAATTTTCGCCTTCTGGCTGGTTCGGGTCGTGCGTATAATTCGCTGGAATTAATATCGGCCTTTATTTACGCGGCGTTACGTGTATTATTACTTAAAGGTATTACCGTGTTGACGGCAAACAGTGCGTTACCGACTGAAATCTCCGGGGTCTGGTAAATCCCGTGATATATTCGATCCGTGTGCATGGTCTATGGCTTTTTGAAGTGGAATTTCCAGGGCAAAGTGTTTCGAATTATTTTCACGGTATTAAATGTAATTCATGCGATAGCCGGCAGAGCAGAGTTGGGTATTATACGATACGCAGTTAGGTTAATCCGAACGGTTCTTGTGAACCGCCTTAAGCCTGTAAAAACCGAAGCGTTTGCTGGTCGTGGGTTTTATGCTACGGGTTTGTTAATTCGTTAGGGATTGTAGTATAACTTTCATGCGTATTCGGCGTACGTAGGCGGCCATTATCATGCGAGATAACTTTTTCATGAAAATAGCCCACTGCGTATATCGAGGCGCGGGTCATTGAGCTTAAAGGTCCTGACCTTTTTCGTTTTACAATGTTTTATGTCCAACTCTGTACTTTCTACGGTTAATTATTCCTTCTTCTTGTTGGAGAACTGTAATTTGTAATAGCGAGTAAAATTCGACGTGGAAAGAGGCTTTTATACTTTCTTTCCTGATGTTTTTAAGTCAAATTTAGTTTCGCGCTTAAAATATTTATGGTAATAATAAAAATTTGGGAATATCGTTGTTTTGATGACAAATAAAAATGGTGGTTAACGTTTTCACGAAAATAGTCTACTGAGTAGATCAAGACGCGAGTCTTTGAGTTTAAAGGTTGTGACTTTTTCGTTTTACAATGTTTTATGTCCAACTCTGTACTTTCTATGGTTAATTATTCCTTTTCCCAATTTGAGAACTGTAATTTGTAATAGCGAATAAAATTCGAGGTGAAGACAAACTTTCATCCTTTCTTTCCTGACGTTTTCGTTGCAAATTTAGTTTTGCACTTAAAATATTTATAGTAATAATAAAAATATGGGAATATCGTTGTTTAGATGAATAACGAGAATGGTGGTTAAATTATTCATGAAAATAGCCCACTGAGTATATAAAGACGTGAATCTTTGGGCTTAAAGATCGTGACCTTTTTCGTTTTACAATGTTTGATGTCCAACTCTGTACTTTTACGGTTAATTATTCCTTTTTCCCATTCGAAACCTGTAATTTGAAATATAGAATAAAATTCAACGTGAAAAGAAACTTTTATCCTCTCTTTCCTGGCGCGTTTAAGCCAAATTAAGTTTCGCGCTTAAAATATTTATGGTAATAATAAAAATTTGGGAATATCGTTGTTTCAATGACAAATGAAAATGGTGGTTAAATTTTTCATAAAAATAGTCGACTAAGTATATCGAAGCGAGGGTCATTGAGCTTAAAGGTCGTGATCTTTTTCGTTTTACAATATTTTATATAAAATTCCATACTTTCTACGGTTAATTATTCCTTTTTCCCATTCGAAAGTTGTAATTTGTAATATCGAATAAAATTTGAGGTGAAGACAAACTTTCATCCTTTCTTTCCTGACGTTTTCGTTGCAAATTTAGTTTTGCACTTAAAATATTTATAGTAATAATAAACATATGGGAATATCGTTGTTTAGATGAACATCGAGGATGGTGGTTAATTTTTTCATGAAAAAGATTGTGATCTTTTTCGTTTTACAATATTTTATATAAAATTCCGTACTTTCTACGATTAATTATTCTTTTTCCTATTCAAAAGTTGTAATTTGTAATATCAATTAAAATTCGACGTGAAAAGAAACTTTTATTCTCTTTTCCTAACGTTTTCAAGCCAAATTAAGTTTCACTCTTAAAATATTAATATTAATAATAAATATATGGGAATATCGTTGTTTCGATGAACAACGAAAATGGTGATTACATTTTTTATGAAAATAGCTCACTGAATATATCAAATCGCGAGTGATTGAGCTTAAAGGTCGTGATCTTTTTCGTTTTACAATATTTTATATAAAATTCCGTACTTTCTACGATTAATTATTCTTTTTCCCATTCGAAAGTTGTAATTTGTAATATCGAATAAAATTCGACGTGAAACCAGACTTTCATCCTTTCTTTCCTGATATTTTCAATCCAAATTAAGTTTCGGCGCTTAAAATATTTTTAATAATAATAAAAATATACTAATATCGTTGTTTCGATGAATGGTGGTTGAAATTTTCCGTGTAAAATCGTGTAAAAATAGGTAAAGCGTGGGTATCACGAGTATTCTTACGTCTATTCTTCGAGATCCGAGATCTTTTACGGTTTCACGCGAGGGAAAGACAGAAATCGAGCCGGAAGGTTGGAAACGGAAGAACGATGCCTGTGCAGTTCCGTTCTGTTCGCCATTTCGCAAGGCCGTAACCTGTAGCACTTGTACGCTCGCTGTTCGACAAGATCCACTCGAACTTGGTCCACAACGTAATCCCATCGATGGCCCGTGTTGCTACATCGAGAACCAACGAATCAGATTTTCACCAGCCACCGTTATTTCACGGCAAACTTTACACTGTCCGGCTCCTCTTTCTCTCCCTGTGTCTCTCTTTTTCTCTTTTACAAGTTTCGCAATAGCCACATATCGGTCATTCGTAGCCTTATCTGTGATCCTTATCCGTGATCCTGCACGTTTATCTTTAGAACGATCTAAGCACTGTGCTTTGGGCTCTAGTCCTCTTTGAAATTTATATTTGCACATTTATTCTTGTATTTTCCATTGTATTTTACTGTGTATTCTATTCGGATTTTAGCGTGATAAAATTATGACAGTATTAAATGAGGTTTAAGATGAATTTGATGAGAAAAAATTCAAATCAAACATGGTTGCTGTGCGAGGAATTGAATTTGAAATTTATATTTCCACGTGTATTCTCGTATTTTCCATTGTATTTTATTGTGTATTCTATTCGGATTTTAGCGTGATAAAATTATGACAGTATAAAATGAGGTTTAAGATGAATTTAATGAGAAAAAATTGAGATCAAACATGGTTGCTTTGCGAGTAATGAAATTTTTATTTCTAAGAATAGTCAGTGTTCACATATGTATTTTATTCTTGTGTAAATGGGATTATAAATGATAGTAATGTTTGTAGTATGTGAATTATTTAAAGGCGGAGTATTTTCGAGACAATGGGTTAGGTTTGTTGGGCCCATTGGGTCTGTTTGGTCGGCAAATTTGCTCGCTTATCGCAATATCTCGTGGCCCAAACAGAGCTCGCATTGATAACGTGAACGTAACTCGAGGTTCCAGGTTACTCGAACATCCGTCAGCCATTGATATTCTTTTCGCAGGGACGTGTTGCTCCGAAGGCTCGTAAATTTCGCCAGGTATTTCACAAGGCATACACGTAACGTCAATTGAACGCAACACTTTAATAATTCATTGACCACCTCAGACGATAGTAATAGCGAGGATACATAGAGCACATCCAGTTTGCGATACGTGTATCCCTCTGCACCATCAATCTCAACGGGAACAACCTACCAGAAGTTCCTTCCTGCTCTCAGAATTGTTACAAATTTAGCCTTGTGAGGGAAATCTAACGTCACTTCGTGAATCTTTCAAAGATTCCTGCCTAGATGCGATTAAATCCTTTCGTTTGAAATCTAGAACTTTTCTAAATCTAACCCAAAAGGTTCTATTTGTTTCGTGGCACATGAATCTTTTAGCAACTGGTTTGAAAAGGGAGTGGAATTCTTAAATCTATCGAAAATTTAATCTAGACCTCAAATTTTATAAGGTATAGTGTTTTGTACACACGAATTTTTGAAAAATTTTATTGAAAGTTGACTGAGAACCTCGTTTTCAAATTTTTAATCTTCGTAGGACTTGTCTAAATTGTTTTAGAATATTTCAAACCTATATAAACTTAACTTAAACCTCAAATAAGGTAATAGTTATTAGGTATTAATAATAAGGTATTATTAATTATTAGGTATTGATAATAAGGTATTAATAATATAAAAAATAATAATTAAGGTATTAATAATTAAGAGATAATTCTACGAATTTTCCTTCGACTCAACCCAAAAGTGACTAGAATCTTCATTTTAGCACCTCAAACCTTCTTAAACCTAAGCCAAACTCTCTAAAAACACCTCAAAGCTACAAAAACCCAACTCAAACCTGAAATTTGGTGTCATGTATAAGATATAATATTTTACAACACGAATTTTCCTTCGATTCAACCCAAAAGTGACTAGAATCTTCATTTTAGCACCTCAAACCTTCTTAAGCTTAATTCAATTTCTCTAAAGACACCTCAGACGTACCCAAACCCAGCTTAAACCTGAAATTTAGTGTCACGTACAAGATATAATGTCTTTTTCCACGAATTTTCCACCAGCTCGACTCAAAGCTACCTGGAACTCTCGTTTTCACACTTCGGATATTCCCAAACCTATCCCAAACCACGATAAACTTTCTCACACCATAAACCGCCCCATTTTCCCATTGACCAACCGCCAATCACTTAATCTTCTAGCCTTTTTGAACAACTCTATTTAAAATCAATTAAGAAGCTCGTTTTCAAACTTTAAATCTTCCTAAGTCTAATCTAAACTATTTCAAACCTACCTGAACCCAACTTAAACCTCAAATTAGATATCAAGTACAAGCTATAATATCTTACTCCACGAATTTTCTTCAACTCAACCAAAAAGTGACTAGAATTTTCATTTTAACACCTCAAACCTTCCTATCCCTAACCCAAACTATTAAAACACCTCAGATTTACCCAAACCCACCTCAAATCTGAAATTTGGTGTCCTATACAAAATGTAATATCTTATTCCACGAATTTTTCTTCAACTCAATTCAAATGTGATTAGAATCTTTATTTTAATACCTCAAATCTTCCTAACCCTAACCCAAACTCTTTAAGAATAACTCAGATCTATCCAAACCCACCTCAAACCTAAAATTAGGTATCACGTACAAGATATAATATCTTACTCCACGAATTTTCGTGAACTCAACCAAAAAGTTACTAGAATCTTCATTTTAACACCTCAAACCTTCTTAAGCTTAATCCAATCTCTCTAAAGACACTTCAAAGCTACCCAAACCCGTCTCAAACCTAAAATTAGGTGTCATATACAAGCTATAATATCTTACTCCACGAATTTTCTTGAACTCAACTAAAAAGTTATTAGAATCTTCATTTTAATACCTCAAACCTTCCTAACTCGAACCTAACATTCCAAAAACACCTCAGACCTACCCAAACTCGCTTCAAACCTAAAATTATTTGTCACATACAAACTACGATATCTTATTCCACGAATCTCCCACCATCTGTTCTTCCACTACCTGGAACCCTCATTTTCACACCTCTAACCTTCCCAAACCTACCAAAATCCCAAACTCTCTCACCGACCAACTTTCCCATTGACCTAATCCAACCACACCTAATCTCCCACCCGAAAAACCTATAATCCACCTCGATTCGCGGAATCAGCTTGTTAAAACACAAGACACAAACACGCGACACTCGTTGATCGATGATCGAGCGGGTAACGTAATTAGGGAACATTGTGCGGGTGTGACGTGACGGCAAGAAGCCCTAAAAGCCCCGGCGTCGGCCATTTTCCATTGTCCTTGGTAAGGTATTGTCCTGCCGCGTCGGTATTCCTGGGGATCGGCCGAACAGTCGCTAAGAATCGGCTGAAAGCCTGCCTGGGGGACACAATGACCCGGTTCCTCGGTTTCTGGCCGATCCGCGAAATTCGTGACTCATGTCTGCCGGGGAACAGCCGAGGGTCAGACGGTTCTTAGGGGAGCCGAGCTCGTTAGGGCTCTGCCAAGGCCACATGGCCACGTTTCCATCTCGCTATACCTACCCTAACTCTAGCTCCCTGCGTCATATCCTAGCGACTGTTAGGGATCAGCCTGATGAACCGTGTATTCACGCCTGGTTCTCTGTTTCCTCTGTAATCACCATGTTTTCTTCGCGTGTTCTCCTTTGTTCTTCGTTGTATTCCAGTGGTTTGTAAAAGGGAATCGATTCGGTGGGATTAACACATCGAGTCCGACGTCGGTCCCTAAGGACTGACAGTGAATTTTTCGTTTAGGTGGTATCAGTGCATTTTATTGCAATTTTTATTTTGATGTCGGACCGTGAGATTCGCAGGATGAAAGTTGAAAAATAAATGTAACGTTATAATGTATCTAAAAGAAGTTTCAATGTTAACTTGACCGAACTTTTCGTTTAGGCGATATCGGTGCATTTTATTGCAATTTGTATTTTAACCGTGAGATTCGCAGTATGAAAGTTGAAAAATAAATGTAACTTTATAATGTATCTAAAACAAGTTCCAATGTTAACTTGACCGAACTTTTCGTTTAGGCGATATCGGTGCATTTTATTGCAATTTTTATTTTGATGTCGGACTGTGAGATTCGTAGTATGAAAGTTGAAAAATAAATGCATCGTTATAATGTATCTAAAAGAAGTTCCAATGTTAACTTGACCGAACTTTTCGTTTAGGCGACATCGGTGCATTTTATTGCAATTTGTATTTTAACCGTGAGATTCGCAGGATGAAAGTTGAAAAATAAATGTAACGTTATAATGTATCTAAAAGAAGTTCCAATGTTAACTTGACCGAACTTTTCGTTTAGGCGATATCGGTGCATTTTATTGCAATTTTTATTTTAACCGTGAGATTCGCAGGATGAAAGTTGAAAAATAAATTTAACGTTATATTAAATGCATACATTTATTATATGTTATACATTTATTGTATAACATTGTTACATTTATTATATTAAATGGAGTTCAAAAATTAACTTCCTGCACCATTACACGATCTTTTTTAACGAGCACAGGTTGCATTATTTTCATAAACCAGAAACGAACAAAGGGTTAAAACAACATCACTCTATATGATGCTATAGTATAAATATTTATTCTTTTACATAATTACGTGAGAAATAAATTTAAAATAGATAAGCAACAGTTATCGAGTGCGGATTATTCCGCTTAACAGTAGGTTTATGGGACCCATGAATTTAACAGTTAAGTTACTCTAATTATACAATATTAATAGATTTAATCAACATATATTAAGTTTGTTAATATTG
>NIJG01000378.1:110577-122664 GCA_002201625.1 Euglossa dilemma
CCAGAGATATCATAAATTCACGTCACTTTATAATTTTTAAACATTTATAATTTCTCTAAGAAGCACGAAATTTTTAAAATTCTAAGTGACACGAATTCGTATCACAGTAAACCAATTACCACCAAAGAAACAAGCTCTCCCTCGACCTAAAAACCCTTAACCCACTCCCATACCGCGATCCAATGACACAGTGGAAGAAATCACCCTAAAATGGGTCTCCATGATGTAACGCGATACTTGCGAAACAAATATTTCAAATTTCCAATCTATTCACTAAATAATCGCGAATTTTTTATTACACCACTAACAGTCGATGCAACAAAAGGAAAAAATGTGAAACAATGCAATAAAATAATTCCACGTGTCAATTTACACACAATCTTCTATTTGATACCATTTCAAATCTCTGAATCGCTGCTTTTCCGTGATGAAAAAAATTCGCAAAAATTTCATGCAGATTCCCGGTCGAGGATAAACGATACAATGCAAGAAATCTGCTGAAAAACCACCCTAAAACGAGTCTCCATGATGTAACGTAATACCTGCGAAATAAATAATTCAAATTTCCAATCTAGCTACTAAATAATCGCGAATTTTTTATTACACTGCTAGCAACAAAAGGGAAAAAACGTGAAACAATGCATTGGAAATAATTCAAATAATTCCACGTGTTAATTTACATACGATTTTCTATTTAATATCATTTCAAATTTTTCAATTGCTACTTTTCTATGGCAAAAAAATTCGCAAAAGTTTCGCAATCATCCCTTAAGACCGATCGTTCAATCGTAGATTCGTTATAGAGGTTAAATTGATACCGGATCTTAATCAAAAATAATTAAAATAATTAAAATAACTCCACGTGTCAATTTGCATACGATCTTCTATTTAATACCATTTCAAGTGTCTGAATTGGTACTTTTCAGTGGGGAAAAAAATTCGCAAAAGTTTAGCAATCACCCCTTAAGATCGATCGTTCGATTGAAGATTCACTTTGGAGGGTAAATTGATATTAATACCATTTCAAGTCTCTAAATCGCTACTTTTCCGTGGCGAAAACAATTTGCAAAAATTTCGCATTCACCCCTTAAATCCGATCGTTCAATCGCAGATTCCCGGTCGAGGGTAAATGACACACTTCAAGAAACCACCCTAAAACGGGTCTCCACAATATAACACGATACCTGCGAAATAAATAATTCAAATTTCCGATTTAGCACTAAATAATCGCGAATTTTTTATTTTACTAGTAGCAGTCGACGCAACAAAAGGGAAAAATGTGAAAAAATGTGAAACAATGCAACAATGCATCGAAAATAATTCAAATAATTCCACGTGTCAATTTACAAACGATCTTCTATTTTATATCATTTCAAATCTCTGAATCGCTGATTTTTTATAGCTAAAAAATTCGCAAAAATTTGGCAAACGCCTTTTAAAACCGATCGTAAGATTATAAATTTGCTTTGGAGGGTAAATTGATATTAACCCTTTACCCTTAATCCGTGAAGAAATTTTTTTTATGTTTTTATAAACTCGGTGATACCTTTTAAGCTAAAATATGGAACGAAACGAATGAAATTATATTATTCCGATATTCTGTGCGTATTTATTTTTTATATAGTTATTGTCACATATTCGTCGTTTAAGTTGTGGTATTAAAACGAATAACGACTAAGTGTCGACTCGTAAATGCAAATTATTAATACCGCTTTCAATCACTCTAATTATTACTTTCCCATGCCGAAAAAATTCTCCAAAATTTCGTATTCACCCCTCAAAACCGATCGTTCGTGGGTAAATTCGCTCTGAAGGGTAAATTAATATTAATACTATATCAAATTTTGTAATTACTATTTTTCTATGCCGAAAAAATTGTCCAAAATTTCGCGTTCATCCCTTAAAATCGATCGTTCGATCGCAGATTCGCCATGGAGAGTAAATTAATATTAATACTGTATCAAATTTTGTAATTACTATTTTTCTATGCCGAAAAAATTGTCCAAAATTTCACATTCACCCTTTAAAACCGACCATTCGTTGGTAAATTCGCTCTAAAGGGTAAATTAGTATTAATACTATATCAAATTTTGTAATTACTATTTTTCTATGCCGAAAAAATTGTCCAAAATTTCACATTCACCCTTTAAAACCGATCGTTCATTGGTAAATTCGCTCTAAAGGGTAAACTAATATTAATACTGTATCAAATTTTGTAATTACTATTTTTCTATGCCGAAAAAATTGTCCAAAATTTCACATTCACCCTTTAAAACCGATCGTTCATTGGTAAATTCGCTCTAAAGGGTAAACTAATATTAATACTGTATCAAATTTTGTAATTACTATTTTTCTATGCCGAAAAAATTGTCCAAAATTTCGCATTCACCCTTTAAAACCGATCGTTCATTGGTAAATTCGCTCTAAAGGGTAAACTAATATTAATACTGTATCAAATTTTGTAATTACTATTTTTCTATGCCGAAAAAATTGTCCAAAATTTCACATTCACCCTTTAAAACCGATCGTTCATTGGTAAATTCGCTCTAAAGGGTAAACTAATATTAATACTGTATCAAATTTTGTAATTACTATTTTTCTATGCCGAAAAAATTGTCCAAAATTTCGCATTCACCCTTTAAAACCGATCGTTCATTGGTAAATTCGCTCTAAAGGGTAAACTAATATTAATACTGTATCAAATTTTGTAATTACTATTTTTCTATGCCGAAAAAATTGTCCAAAATTTCACATTCACCCTTTAAAACCGATCGTTCATTGGTAAATTCGCTCTAAAGGGTAAACTAATATTAATACTGTATCAAATTTTGTAATTACTATTTTTCTATGCCGAAAAAATTGTCCAAAATTTCGCATTCACCCTTTAAAACCGATCGTTCATTGGTAAATTCGCTCTAAAGGGTAAACTAATATTAATACTGTATCAAATTTTGTAATTACTATTTTTCTATGCCGAAAAAATTGTCCAAAATTTCACATTCACCCTTTAAAACCGATCGTTCATTGGTAAATTCGCTCTAAAGGGTAAACTAATATTAATACTGTATCAAATTTTGTAATTACTATTTTTCTATGCCGAAAAAATTGTCCAAAATTTCGCATTCACCCTTTAAAACCGATCGTTCATTGGTAAATTCGCTCTAAAGGGTAAACTAATATTAATACTGTATCAAATTTTGTAATTACTATTTTTCTATGCCGAAAAAATTGTCCAAAATTTCACATTCACCCTTTAAAACCGATCGTTCATTGGTAAATTCGCTCTAAAGGGTAAACTAATATTAATACTGTATCAAATTTTGTAATTACTATTTTTCTATGCCGAAAAAATTGTCCAAAATTTCGCATTCACCCTTTAAAACCGATCGTTCATTGGTAAATTCGCTCTAAAGGGTAAACTAATATTAATACTGTATCAAATTTTGTAATTACTATTTTTCTATGCCGAAAAAATTGTCCAAAATTTCACATTCACCCTTTAAAACCGATCGTTCATTGGTAAATTCGCTCTAAAGGGTAAACTAATATTAATACTGTATCAAATTTTGTAATTACTATTTTTCTATGCCGAAAAAATTGTCCAAAATTTCGCATTCACCCTTTAAAACCGATCGTTCATTGGTAAATTCGCTCTAAAGGGTAAACTAATATTAATACTGTATCAAATTTTGTAATTACTATTTTTCTATGCCGAAAAAATTGTCCAAAATTTCACATTCACCCTTTAAAACCGATCGTTCATTGGTAAATTCGCTCTAAAGGGTAAACTAATATTAATACTGTATCAAATTTTGTAATTACTATTTTTCTATGCCGAAAAAATTGTCCAAAATTTCGCATTCACCCTTTAAAACCGATCGTTCATTGGTAAATTCGCTCTAAAGGGTAAACTAATATTAATACTGTATCAAATTTTGTAATTACTATTTTTCTATGCCGAAAAAATTGTCCAAAATTTCACATTCACCCTTTAAAACCGATCGTTCATTGGTAAATTCGCTCTAAAGGGTAAACTAATATTAATACTGTATCAAATTTTGTAATTACTATTTTTCTATGCCGAAAAAATTCGCCAAAATTTCGCATTCACCCCTTAAAACCGATCCTTCGATCGAAGATTCCGTCTGAAGAGTAAATTAATATTAATACCATTTCAAATCTCCTAATCACTACTTTTCTATGCCAAAAAAATTCTCAAAAATTTCGCATTCATCCCTTAAAACCGATCGTTCGTTGGTAAATTCGCCATGGAGGGTAAATTAATATTAATACCATTTTAAATTTCCTAATTATTACCTTTCTCATGTCGAAAAAATTTTCCAAAATTACGCATTCATCCCTTAAAACCGATCGTTCGATCGCAGATTCGCTCTGAAGAGTAAATTGATATTAACACCATTTCAAATCTCCTAATCACTACTTTTCTATGCCAAAAAAATTCTCAAAAATTTCGCATTCACCCCTTAAAACCGATCGTTCGAGTGTAAACTGCTACCATTACTTAAACCGTAACTGTAACGCAAGCACAGTGAAATTCCCGACCTCGAGACGGAGCCGCGATGCGTATCGGGAAAACTACGCCGGTGTATCATCCGTACAGAGGGCGATAGCGATCGAGGGTGCGGAGAAGAGGGAGAGAAAAAAAAAAGAGCGAATCATATTAGGGACGATCACGCGAACCCCGTGAGAAAGCAGAACGCGATGATCCAGCGATTTTTCTCGCCCCGAGGACGTTCCACCACCGCAACCCCCTCGCTAAGGGCTAAAAAGGAAAAAAAAGAAACGTAGAAAAAAAAGGAAAAAACGTTCATTGTGAAAATCTGTTTCCCCCAACACTTATTAATATCGCGGAAAACTAATTGGAATTCGAAAAGTGGGTCTCGAGCTCGTTATTTTTACTTCTTTCTCCCCTTTCCCTTTTTTTCTCTCCCGTTTGATCGTCGCTGGAAATTAATATCGAGATTTCTCCGGGCGTCTTTCTTCCGTGGCGAAATCTCGCGTAATTTCAATTTAATTAGAGAGAAAGCGCGAGTTTGTTCTTTCAACGTAGAGAGAGAGAAGGAAAAGGAGAGAGAGAGAGAGAGAAGTGGTTTGAGCAGAAGGGTGGATCGATTTTAATTCGCGTTTTCGTTGATACGTTTAAATCGGGTCTCGCGGCACGTAGGTATGCGTGTCAGTGCACTCGTGACCCATCTCGTTCTTCGATGACGTCATTGCTCTCGCTGGCGTAAACCTATGACGAATATGGCGGGCTCGGGAAACGGGAGTGGCAGGGATCTTTTAACCGGCACTCCACGGCGAAACGTCATCGCCAGGGGTGGCCGCCCACCTCCGCGAATTTACATCGCCTCGTCGATCGTTTGATCGCCCCGCCGACAGCCGGCCAGTTCACCCCCCGACCCCACACCTACCCCCACCAACGACTAGAAATTAATCGCGAATTTCACGCCGACTGACCGCGCTCGCCCGGTACGGCAGATCGGAATTTCCCCGGGTAAACCGGTGCAACAGAAATACTGATTATCTTTCGGAAAGACAGTTTTAACGGAGAGGGGAATTTTTGAGAACAGATTTTCTTTTTAGGCGCTGTGCGAATTTTTGGGAACAGATTTTATTTTTAGGTGCTGTGAGAATTTTTGGAATCGGAAATTCCCCGAGTAAACCGGTTTGCAGAGATCCAAACAATCTTTGGAAAAAAGAGAGTTTTAGGGGAGAGGTGAATTTTTGGGAACAGATTTTATTTTCAGGCGCTGTGAGAATTTTTGGGAACAGATTTTCTTTTCAGACGCTGTGCGAATTTTTGGGATCCGAATTTCCCCGGATAAATTGGTTTCCAGAAATCGAGAGAATCTTTGGGAAAGAGAGTTTTAGGAATGAGAGGTGAATTTTCTAGAACAGATTTTTATTTTAGGCGCTGTGCGAATTTTTGAGAACAGATTTTTTATTTCGGGTGCTGTGCGAATTTTTGAGAACAGATTTTATTTTCAGACGCTGTGAGAATTTTTGGGATCCGAATTTCCCCGGATAAATCGGTTTCCAGAAATCGAGAGAATCTTTGGGGAAGAGAGTTTTAGGGGAGAGTTGAATTTTTGAGAGCAGATTTTTATTTTAGGCGCTGCGCGAATTTTTGAGAACAGATTTTTTCTTTAGGCGCTGTGCGAATTTTTGGGAGGAGAAGAAATTGGTAAATCTCTATGCGAATATTCGCGAGCAACGATTTCGAGACACTAAAATTTATGCGGAAATCAGAATTTTGAGAATTTGTACGAGTCTTCATGAAATTTAGAATTTTGCGAGTAACTAATTTTTAAACACTGTGCGAATCCTCGCGAAGATTAGAATTTCGCGAGTAACCAATTTTGAAACACTGAGCGAATTTTCGCGGATAACCAAATTCCAGGAAACACAGGAATCTTCGCGAAGTTTAGAATTTCACGAGTAACCGATTTTGAAACACTGTGCAAATATTTGCGAGAAACAGAATTTTGCGAAATCGCACGAATCTTCGCAAAGATTAGAATTTTGCGGGTAACCGTGCGAATCTTCGCAGAGGATAATTGCGAACCTTCGCGAAGACGAGAATTTCGCGGATAACTACGCGGATCTTAAGGAAAATCAGGGTTTCGCGAGAAACTGTGCGAATTTCCGCAAAGACGAGAATTTCACGGATAACTGCGCGAATCCTCGCGANGAAACACAGGAATCTTCGCGAAGTTTAGAATTTCACGAGTAACCGATTTTGAAACACTGTGCAAATATTTGCGAGAAACAGAATTTTGCGAAATCGCACGAATCTTCGCAAAGATTAGAATTTTGCGGGTAACCGTGCGAATCTTCGCAGAGGATAATTGCGAACCTTCGCGAAGACGAGAATTTCGCGGATAACTACGCGGATCTTAAGGAAAATCAGGGTTTCGCGAGAAACTGTGCGAATTTCCGCAAAGACGAGAATTTCACGGATAACTGCGCGAATCCTCGCGATAACCAGAGATTCGCCAGTAAAAGATTTTGTGCAATCACAGAATTTTCGCGAAAACAGGAATTTCGCGGGATACTTAAGCGAATCTTAGCAAAAACCAGAAAGATTCGTCGCTTTCCGATTTTGAGAAATCGCAGAATCTTCGCAAAAACCGGAATTTCGCAGACACCTGCGCGAATTATTGTGAAAACCAGAGATTCGTTGGTATTCTATTTTGAGAAATCACCGAATCTTCGCGGAAGCAAAATTTCGTTGTTATACGACTTTAAAAAATCCCAGAATCTTCGCAAAAATGGTAATTTCGCGTATGACACATTTCCAGGAATCGTTGTGACCCCGTCAAAACCGAGAACCTCGCGGAATCGTGCGAATCTTCGCAGAAATCAGAAATTCATTGCTATCCAACTTTGAGGAATCACAGAATCTTCGCAAAACCCAGGTTTTCGTCGGAATTCGACTTTAAAAAATCCCAGAATCTTCGAAAAAGCGATAATTTCGCGAGTGACACATTTCCAAGCTCCATTATAACCCCGTCAAACCCGAAAGTATCTCAGAACCGCGCTAATCCTCGCGAAAACAAGAATTTCTGCGACACCAGCGCGAACTCTCGCGAAAACCAAAGATTTCTCGTTATCCAATTTTAAAAAATCCTAGAATCTTCCCCAAAACGATAATTTCACTAGTGACACATTTCCAAGCACCATTATAACCCCGTCAAACCCAAGAATATCTCAGAACCCTGCGAATCCTCGCGAAAACCAGAGTTTCCGCAGTATTCGATTTTAAGAAATCGCAGAATCTTCACGAAACCCAGAGTTTCGTCGGAATCCAACTTCAAAAAATCCCAGAATCTTCCCCAAAACTATAATTTCGCGAGTGACACATTTCCAAGCACCATTACAACCCCGTGAAACCGAAGAATATCTCAAAACCCCGCAAATCCTCGCGTATCTCTTCATCTCGCTCGTCTGAACTCCGCGTATCGCGGTTTCCCTCGGAACGCCGCGTGTCCCTTAACAGATCCGTGTGTAATTTTTTTCGCAGCATAGAGTAGAGCCATTCGTCATCGAATCGAGCGATTTTTCCAGCTGCCCCCAGACGCGCCCGCATGAAACGCCAGCCCCGGTGGAATCGGACCAGCGACAGCGGTCCGTCCGCGAAATCCGTCCTGACGTTTCCACGATAACGCGGCGCATAGATAGGTAATTAATCACGTCGATTAATCGATCGGATCCTCGATTCACTGCCGGTCTACGCAAATATGCGGATCGTCGTATCGTGACATGTTTATGACGCTTGGCCGGCCGGTGATGCAGACTTAATTATACATAATAGCGCGACCGAACGTCGCCACTCGTCGACAAAAATTAATCACGCTCGTGGTCGATCGAGGGGATGATATTCCGATCGAACATCCCCTCTTCTTCTACGGGTTGTTCGATTTCCGTTACAACCCGACTTTTCCATCCGGACAGTGTTATTTATTTATCAGAGAAACAGATAGACAGACACAGAGGGAGGGCGTGCAGCTCGCGTGTACACTCCTCGTATACGATCTCGCGTGAACGCGTCCCGTCCATGCATCATCGGCCAAAATCGATACGCGATAACCGAGCAATAATGTCTGTGCGAAACATACAACATTAGCGTGCGGTTTTACGCATCGCGACATGCAGAATACGCGAATAACGCGCCCTGACCCACCGATGCTCCGTGTTACGCCCCTGTCCGCTCTTATTTCGTCGAGAATCCGAGATCTCGACGAGAATTTAACGCAGTTCGATGCAACGCAAGTTATCGAGCAGAAAAATTCCCGGTTTCACTCATTCATTAGGTTTCGATTCGCGAAATTTTCGTTAAAGAGAAAATTCGCAGAGAAAAAAGAAACGAGATGTGACACTTTGGTCTAGACGATTTCATCGCGAATTTATCGCACTTCCATGCAACGCGAGTTAATCGAAAAATTCGCGGTTTCATTCTTTGGTTAGGTTTCGATTCGCGAAATTTTGATTAAACAGAAAATTCGCAGAGAAAAAAGAAATGAGATGTGACACTTTGGTCTAGGCGATTTCATCGCGAATTCACGATCTTTTCGCGAATTTACCGCACTTTGATGCAACGCGAGTTAATCGAAAAATTCGCCGTTTCATTCTTTGATTAGGTTTCGGTTCGCAAAATTTTGATTAAAGAGAAAATTCGCAGAGAAAAAAGAAATGAGATGTGACAGTTTGGTCTAAGCGATTTCATCGCGAATTCGAGATCTTTTCGCGAATTTATCGCACTTTGATGCAACGCGAGTTACCGATCAGAAAAACTCTTTCATTAGGTTTCGATTCGCGAAATTTTCATTAATGAGAAAATTCGGAGAAAAAAGGCAACGAGATGTGACACTTTGGTCTAAGCGATTTCATCGCGAATTCGAGATCTCGTCGCGAATTTACCGCACTTCGATGCAACGCGAGTTAATCGAAAAATTCGCGGTTTCACTCTTTCATTAGGTTTCGATTGGCGAAATTTTTCCTAATGCGAAAATTCGGAGAAAAAAGAGGAAATGAGACGTGACACTTTGGTCTAGGCGATTTCATCGCGAATTCGCAATGATATTTGCAACGAAGAAACACATTTTGACGAAACGCGAATTACCGATCCTTGGGAACCGAAAAATTCGCGGTTTCACTATTTTATCGCGTTTCAATTCGCAAAATTCTCCTTAATGCGAAAATTCGGAGAAAAAAAAAGGAAACGAAACGTGACACTTCGGTCTAGTCAATCTCTTCGCGAATTCGCCATGCTATTCGCAGCCGAGAAGCACTTTGACGTAACGCGAGTTAACCGAAAAATTCGCGGTTTCACTCTTCGATTGCGTTTCGATTCGCGAAATTTTCCTTGACGAGAAAATTCAGAGAGGAAAACGAAAACGAGTCGTGACACTTCAGTCTATTCGATCTCTTCGCGAATTCGCCATGCCATTCGCAACGTAGAAACGCGAATTACCGATCCTCCGATTCGAAAAACTCGCGGTTTCACTCTACGATTACGTTTCCATTCGCGAAATTCTCCTTAATGAGAAAATTCGGTGAAAAGAAAAGAAAACGAGACGTGACACTTCGATCTACTCAATTTCATCGCGAATTCGCCATGCTATTCGCAACCAAGGAACACTTTGATCTAACGCGAGTTACCGATCCTTGGAAACCGAAAAATTCGCGGTTTCACTCTTCGATTTCGTTTCGATTCGCAAAATTTTCCTTCACGAGAAAATTCGGTGAAAAAAAAGGAAACGAGACGTGACACCTTAATCTACTCAATTTCATCGCGAATTCGCCATGCTATTCGCAACGAAGAAACACATTTTAATCTAACGCGAGTTACCGATCCTTGGGAACGTAAAAATCCTCGAATTAACCGCACTTAGTTCCGAATCTTGAATCTCGCGTTCCCACTCTCCGATTACGTTACAATCCGCGAAACTCTCCTCGCCGAGAATCTTGCACGATAAAAAACGGAAACTTGACGTGACACTTTCGAAACGGTTGGTTCGTGTCATGCAGCACGCGTTGGAGGGAAATGGTTGTCAGGCAGAACGCACGCTTTTCTCCTGTGGTATCGTTGGAAGAAACGCGAGAGAGCGGAGAGAACGGATAAGAATCTCGCGTTGCGGAAAATTCGGTCTGCAACAGGCAATCGTGTGTAACACGCCATGCCAGCCTGCTGCGAACGGGAAGAGAGTTGGCGAGAACGAGCATAGAATGAGAAAAGGGTAGGAAATTACAGGATCGCGTGCCAGCAAGCATAAATCACTGGGAGAGGTGTTCGTAGAGATCGGTTGGCCGAGCATCGAGGGAACAGAGACGCGTTCGCGGTGACAGGCAAATAGACAAGCAGCTAGAGAGAGAGAGGAGAGAGAGACTGGTGTTGAAACAGGCAAGAGCAAGCAAGCAGGCAGGCAAATAGGCAGGCGTTACCTCGCTTGGACGTGCTGTCGGCGCTGCTAATAAATCCAGGTACGGCAATCACGAGAACAAAGAGTCCACAGTGTAGCCAAAACATGTTTACGTCTTAACAACATTGTTTAATTCCATTTTACATGACGCTGGTAAAACACTAGGATGACGGTGGTGCTCATGTCGCGCATAATCAGCGATACTACCTGGTCGCCGGTCGGATCATGAGTACACGACTGACTGACTGGGTTACGCGGTTCGGGTAGGAGCGTAGAAGCGAGCGAAAAGCGAGAACCGAGGGCCGCGAGTGGTGTACAGAGAGAGGCGCAACCGAAAAGAGAGGAGACGGAGAGGAGAGAGAGAAAGAGACAAAGACAGAGAGATAGAAGGAGCAGAAGAAGCGACGGGCGAAGCGAAAGATTGGCGGAAACAACGCCGGAGCTGAGATCGAACTGAGGAAGAGAGAGAGGTGCAGGTATGATCCAGGTAAAGAAGCTAAAAGAGAAAGAGAGCTGTAGACAGATAGATACAGAGAAGAAAAGACAGACGAAGAAAGATACAGAAGAAGACAATCCCGGAAGAGTGTCGTGAGAGAGGGAGAAAAGACAGAGAGCAGAAGAGAGGGAGAGAGAGAGACGCAGAGAACGAAAGAGAGAATTCGGAGGCTCGCGGCGATAGGAGGACAAACCGGCACCGACGGTATACAACGACGGGTCCTCCTAGAACATCGCGAATCTGCTGGTACACTGGAGGACACGCGATAATGCACCACGCTAGCGCACTACTTCCGCGATCTGGTCGGTACTGGTCGAAGGATATACCCCCTACTCGCGCGCGCCCAGAGAGAGTGAAGGTCCCGGTCTCGAATCACGCCTCGGCTGCCATCTTCTACCTACGCCGGGAGTCTGGAGTATGAAAATATTCTCTGCTGCCTCCCTCCTCCGCCGCCCCTCCCTCTGCCCAGCACCCCACCCGCCCCGAGCAGCTTTCCACCCTCGCCTACCCTCTTCTACACCCGCTTCGTTCACCCGCGCCGTACACCCGCGCAGAGCCACCACCAGCTTGGGACCACCTCTTATCGATTCCTGCGCCATTTCCCGTCATTCCTGTCAAATCAATAACGCGGTGCCGGTGGTGCTGCTC
>NIJG01000380.1:21681-46356 GCA_002201625.1 Euglossa dilemma
ACACTTTGACCAACAATTGCAAGAAAGTTCTTTATAAGAATAAAAAAAACCATAACATACTTCGAACTTAAATTAGTGTAAATTTATAACATATTTTATGTATATTTTAAATGAAAATATCCAAATAAATTGTACATGTACAATTAAAATAAAATTGAAAAGAAAATTATGCTCGGAAATTAATTTCTCAAAAGGAGCTATAAAAATCGATAATCGATAAATATATTAAACAATAAAAATTTAAGAAACGTATTTACAATAGATATTAATAAAAAAACACAAATGAAAATATCACGAACAATTATTACCAATCAAATTGGCTATATTTGTTTTAAAGTTCTGAAGATAAAGTAAATCAAATTGTTTACTTACCAATCGCTAAATGAATGATACAAAATTGTATTATCGACACGTGTTAATGTCGTTTTCTGTATAATAATGGTATCAACATGGTTCCATAAGTTTCCGCAATATGTTTAATAGTAAGTTACACATTTCACAACACAAGGAGATTGATTTTAAGCGTAATTCCGTAAAAAAAGTAATTCACATTAAGGTTCGAAATATCATACTTTATAACAGAAAATGAAAAAATTACTTTCCCGTACGTATATCGAACACAACTTTTATTTACTATGATATAATACAAAATCATTGTTAGTTCGTTTGGTTCTTAAAAATAAATACATTATTGTCCTTCAGGTTATAAATATATTTCTACAAAAAATTTTATGGAACATCTTTAACTGGATTGCGATCACGGTACAATTAACAACTTCAATCGATTTATGAAGATTTTTTTTCATTCTCAACTGTGCGATTGAAAAAGTCAAAAATGGACGAAGTTGCAAAGCTTGAACACCTGTCATTGGTTTCAAAAATTTGTACTGAACTGGAAAATCATTTAGGATTGAATGACAAAGATTTAGGTAAAACATACTGTTATTTTTGTTATACTTTATTGTGATATAAAAAGTAGATTTTACTTTGATGAAACCATAACCTATGCTTTCATGTCTATATTCTTATATTGTGAAGTATTATCGAGACTATTATTAATTAGATTTCTTCCACAGCTGAATTTATCATTCATCTGGCAGAGAAAAATAATACATTTGATAAATTTAAAAAAGTTCTTATCGAGAATGGTGCTGAATTTTCTGTAAGTAATTTAGAAAGCTCTTTTTCTAGTCGTTCTTTTATTTAGAGATATACATTTCAATTGTGTTATTCGCTCAGGAATCCTTTATGGCTAATATGCTGAGGATTATACAGCACATGAAACCAGCTAAACCACAGGACAAATCCTTGAAATCTGCAACAAAACAAGACGAACTAGCTCAAAAATTTCCTGCTTTAGCTTTGCCGAACGAGGAACAAAAACCAATAAGTGATAAGGAACTGAAAGATGAGTACGTAGTCAGCAGTGCTATGGCTAGTTTAGAAGAATTAGCGCCGTCGAAAAAGTCTCGCAAAGAAGAGAGCAAGAAAGACAACCAAACAACTGATAACAGTGAGAAAAAAATTAAACACACAAGGAGAAGTAGATCAAGAGACAAAAAACGTCATAGATCACGTTCATCGGGTCGCAAAGACAGAAGACACAAGACTAGATCCCGCTCAAGATCACATGAGCGATCTAGATCTAGAGACAGAAGACGTCATAGATCTCGAGATCGTAAGAAATCTAGATCACGGGATAGAAAATTTCATAGAGTTAAATATTCTTATGTATCCGACCGATCTAGATCACGGTCTATCGAAGAACTTTCCATGGACCCTGAAGTAGGCAAGATTTATTCAGGAAAAGTAGCTAATATTGTACCTTTTGGTTGTTTTGTTCAAATGGAGGGTTTGAAACGAAGATGGGAAGGACTTGTTCACATTTCGCAATTAAGAAGAGAAGGAAGAGTTGCTAGTGCAAGTGATGTGGTATCTAGAGGTCAAAAAGTACTTGTGAAAGTACTCAATATTGGTGGACAAAAGGTGTGGAAATTAATAAAATAAAATACATAACATATCTTTTAAAAATTAAGAATTTCACATGTTTTTATGGAATATTCGCAGGTTTCATTAAGTATGAAAGATGTAGACCAGGAAACTGGTAGAGATTTAAATCCTGTTGTAGCTGTTACCAAAACTGAGGAAGATGAAAAGCATTTGAGAAATCCAGATAGGCCTACTTCTTTATTAGAACTTCAGGGTAATTGGGATGAAGATGAAACTTATTCTAGGAAAAGAGTACAGAGATTATCATCTCCAGAAAAATGGGAAATTAAACAGATGCTTGCTGCTTCTTGTATTGATAGGTACTTTCTAAAACTATTATTTAAGTAAACTAATTAAAATAATTCCACAATGTAGTAATTACAATATTTTATTTTCCATTTTTTTTATCATAGGAGTGAATTGCCAGAATTTGACATGGAAACAGGAATCCTGCCACGTGAAGATGATGAAGAAGAAGACGTTGAGATAGAATTAGTGGAAGAAGAACCACCATTTTTACATGGACATGGACGAGCTCTTGGAGACTTAAGTCCTGTCCGTATAGTAAAAAATCCTGATGGTTCTCTAGCACAAGCTGCAATGATGCAAAGTGCTTTAGCAAAGGAGAGAAGAGAACAAAAAATGTTGCAGAGAGAACAGGAAATGGATTCTGTTCCAACAGGTCTGAATAAAAATTGGATTGATCCTCTACCGGAAGGTAATAAATCTATTTTATATATTTACTATATATAAATAATTTTTTAAGTTTTTAAAATGGTGTACCATATTGCTATGTTTATAAATTTTACAGCCGAAAGTAGAACTCTAGCCGCAAATATGCGTGGAATCGGCCTTCAAACTCAAGATTTACCCGAATGGAAAAAACATGTAATAGGAGGGAAAAAATCTTCCTTCGGAAAGAAAACGAATTTAACTCTTCTCGAACAACGTCAAAGTTTGCCTATATACAAACTCAGGGATGATTTAGTTAAAGCTGTGACAGATAATCAAATTTTAATTGTCATTGGTGAAACAGGATCAGGAAAAACTACCCAAATTACGCAATATTTAGCTGAAGCAGGATTTACATCCCGTGGAAAAATCGGTTCTACCGAACCCAGAAGAGTAGCTGCCATGTCTGTTGCCAAAAGGGTAGCAGAAGAATTTGGTTGTCGTTTAGGACAGGAAGTTGGCTACACAATTCGTTTCGAGGATTGTACTGGACCAGAAACCAACATAAAGTATATAATTCATTTTTCCAATTGTGTAGATATAATTGTTTAATATCTATATTTAATCTTGTAGATATATGACTGACGGTATGTTACTTCGAGAGTGCCTTATGGATCTTGATTTGAAAACATACTCTGTGATCATGTTGGATGAGGCACATGAACGTACCATTCATACGGACGTTCTTTTTGGACTGTTGAAACAAGCTGTTGGAAGAAGACCAGATTTAAAACTGATTGTTACAAGTGCCACTCTGGATGCTGTAAAATTTTCACAGTACTTCTTCGAAGCACCTATCTTCACAATTCCTGGCAGAACATTTGAAGTAGAGGTAATTTGAATAACAGTTAAAATTTAGTTAAAATTTTTTTAACTGAAAGTATTAACTGAAGTTATTTTGGATAGGTCATGTATACCAAAGAACCAGAAACAGACTATCTAGATGCTGCATTGATAACAGTAATGCAGATACATTTAAGAGAACCACCAGGAGACATACTTTTGTTCTTAACTGGTCAAGAAGAAATCGACACAGCTTGCGAAATTTTATACGAACGAATGAAATCTTTGGGTCCCGATGTACCTGAATTAATTATTTTACCTGTATATTCGGCACTTCCATCGGAGATGCAGACTCGAATATTTGAGCCAGCCCCTCCTGGTTCTAGGAAAGTAGTGATAGCTACCAATATTGCAGAAACGAGTTTAACTATCGATGGAATTTATTATGTTGTTGATCCAGGATTTGTGAAACAAAAGGTATACAATTCTAAAACTGGAATGGACAGTCTTATAGTGACACCGATTAGTCAAGCAGCTGCAAAACAAAGGGCAGGAAGAGCTGGAAGAACAGGTCCAGGAAAATGTTATAGGCTTTATACAGAAAGGGCTTACAGGTATTTATTGTTAATTATGATTTATAATTTCATTTCATTTTCCGTAACTGTTTAAAAGGATTATAAAATTGCTTAATTATAATGGGACTTTTTAGGGACGAAATGCTTCCTACACCAGTTCCAGAAATCCAACGTACCAATTTAGCAACTACAGTGTTGCAACTAAAAACTATGGGCATCAATGATCTGTTACACTTTGATTTTATGGATGCACCACCTGTGGAGTCTTTGATTATGGCTTTAGAATCATTGCACAGCTTAAGTGCATTAGATAATGAAGGTCTGTTAACCAGACTAGGTAGAAGGATGGCAGAATTTCCTCTAGAACCAAATTTATCCAAAATGCTTATCATGAGTGTGCATCTTCAATGTTCTGATGAAATATTGACTATTGTCAGCATGTTGTCTGTTCAAAACGTTTTCTATAGGTAAGATATATTGATAAACAAGAATAATACAAATACTTAATTGTTTTAATTTGTATAGGCCTAAAGACAAACAAGCTTTAGCAGATCAAAAGAAAGCCAAATTCAATCAACCAGAAGGCGATCATTTAACTCTGTTAGCAGTTTATAATTCTTGGAGAAATAATAAATTTAGTAATGCATGGTGTTATGAAAACTTTGTACAAATAAGAACCTTAAAACGTGCTCAGGATATTCGAAAACAACTATTAGGTATAATGGACAGGTAATGATTTGTTTATTCAATACAATTTTCTAATATGTAATAGGATAAATTAATTATCTATTTTACTTGTCAGACACAAATTGGACGTGGTATCTGCTGGAAAAAATACTGTAAGAATTCAGAAAGCAGTCTGTTCTGGTTTCTTTAGAAATGCCGCAAAGAAAGACCCTCAGGAAGGATATAGAACATTGGTAGATAGCCAAGTTGTCTACATACACCCAAGCAGTGCATTATTCAACAGACAACCGGAATGGGTAAGTTGATAAATGTTAGAAACATAATTATTAAAAAGAAATTGATGCTTAATTCTTCCCTTTATTCCTAACAGGTTATTTATCACGAGTTAGTCCAAACAACGAAAGAATATATGAGAGAAGTGACTACTATAGATCCAAAATGGTTGGTAGAATTTGCGCCAGCATTTTTCAAATTTAGCGATCCAACCAAACTTAGCAAGTTTAAGAAGAATCAAAGATTAGAACCACTTTACAACAAATACGAAGAACCGAACGCTTGGCGAATATCAAGGGTTCGAAGGAGGCGTAATTAAGATGTTTATTATACAATTTGTAAATAATATTTTGTACAGAGTAACTATTTAAAAACTAACACGAATAAATGATTCGGATATAATAATTCTGTCCTTCACTTCGTTTCGAATACAAAATTAAATTGTAATTACATAAAATGTTGCTTTCCATTCAAGTAATAAATATTTCAATACACATCGTGAATAATAATATACGTTTGGTGTTGAAATTATAATAATATTCCGTGTTTATAATATTTATGATTTATGGTACAAGATAAATTATACAGAATAATTCATGGGCAGTGATTTCATCCATTGCAAATTTATAGACTTTGAAATATTTACAATGATAATGCAAGAAGGCATACTTTACTTTAAAATATCATTTCTCGATTAGACTTCAAAAAACATTTAAGACGGAATTTGTTTGTACTGATTTTAACAAGTACAATACAAGTAATGTAGTTTTTCGATCTAATATCGATTAATTTAATGTAGATCAATTGTAGCTATATATACACATAGGGTTTCTCTTGGGGATTCTCTTACTAAGATACTCAAAGAGGATGCCAACAAAAAAATATTGCCACAAGAACATTATATTATAAATTTTATCGCAACCTAATATACCAATATCGCTTTGGTACTATACTAGACAGATGTAAGCGTATATATATACATATGTGTGTTATCTGAAAAAGAAAATCTCAAGAAAGATGCTGAGGAAATGAAAATAACTATCTCCAATCCAGTAAAATAGCGATATTAGCCTATTAAGTTACAGCAACGATTGATTGACCTAGCGTTTCAGCTGCGATTTTTTCCTGGCGACACCGTCTTTCAGTACTCTTGCAAGCGAATCGCTCTGTGTATGAGTTATATTAATAATATAGGAAAATGTGTTATACACTTTGGCATGAATATTTTTTATAGTTTTTAAAACTAAAATTATACAATCTCAGAGAACTAGAAAGTATATAATAATTATATCTTCNAATAAATACATTCTCCACAAACATTTAACAATAAAATGATGTAGGAGTAATTATTCTTTCCCGTGTATAAAGTTTTTTTTTTTCTCTTAATCTCTCTTAATGTATCATCTTTGTGTAAGTATACTCCTAAAAAATCTGTAATTCACTTTGTAAACGTTGTATAACAGCCGTGAAATATCTATCATCTTAAGATCGAATACTATGTCTTTTCTTTTTTTTCTGTTTTTGGACTTTATCAATATTGAACTACATTTCTGTTGAAGGAACATCTTGTACATGGCAGGCTATTGAATGTGTTTCTTTTTGACTAATTCCACCAATTGTCTACACCTTGCTTGACACTCGTCCTTAGAAAAGTAATATTGATTGTAATAATTTTAGTTTAGAAAAATGCATCGTAAAATATGTAAATATAATACCTTATTTTTTCCTTCAATGCAATTAGCGATTTTCTCCCATCTATCTATGGTTATGCCTTTTGGATATTTTATAAGAGCCGCTTCCAGAGCTCTTTGTTGTTCTTGACTCCATTCGCTAATATTTTCCATATTCTCTGCACGTGTCTTCGTCTTTTTTGGACGTTCTTCTACTATAGTTTCTTCCGTGAGCGCACCAGGTTTTAATCCTTCATCTTTTATCTAGTACATTCAAAGAATTGTTCATGAAAATAGAAATTAAAATTAGACTCTAGAAGGGATTAGGGAGCAACCTTTTTCGCCATATGTGTAACTTCAGTAACTGTACGATTCATTGCATCTGCAATTTTATCCCATCTCTCAGATGTACCACTAGGATATTTCTTTACAAGTTTTATTAGTTCTAATATATCATCGTCCGTCCATAATCCACCAGAAACAACAGGTTTTTGACAAATATGATTTGTTTGCTCCTTCTTAGGCACCTCTTTAACACCATTACCGTTCCTTTTTTGTGGGGTGAAACCAGTTCTGCGTCTTCTCGTGCGGGACGTGGCTTCTGTTGTTTCGGGTTGTTCATTTTCTTGCATTCTGAAATAAATTATATATAAATCTCGAGTATACTAATTAAAAGAAAAATACTTGCTAGGAAAAACTGATTTATATAAAAGTTAAGTATTTACTTACAATGCTTCTTCTTCTTCCTGTTTTTTTCTGCGTTTCCTTTCTTCTAATACACCATGCATTACACGTATAATCTCAGGTATGGATAGCGTGAAGGCTATTATCCATCTTGGAAATTGAAATGGAAGAGTATTCCAAATTGTCGGTGTAGGAATTTTCTCCAAGATATCTGCAAGGTCTGGCACATCCATTTTTCCTTTCTTATTCTTCTTTTGCATTTTCTGAAGCTTACTACCTAAAACTTGCTCCTACAATGTACGTTACTATGAATTATTAAAGCAATTTAATCGTTTCCTGTTCTTAATGGTTTCTCCACATACATATGTATATCTTTTTTCAAAATATGCAGCCCATGCCACCACATATTGTCCAATTGTAATAAGTAAAAATAAAATTATTCCTAATTCTAAAAGTCCCATTTTCCGCACATGGCGATAATAATATACAGCTGATCGCCAGTTTGGTAACCCGTTAATCAGTACGTTGTCATACCTTTGCCGTTTTCCAGGATCTTTCAATATATCGTATACAGCAACTAGCTAAATGTGAAAACCTTTATTGAATATGTCCCATTATTACAATAATCTATGACTTACTTTTCTGAACTGTTGCTCTGCATCCTTTGCAGGATTTTTATCCGGATGCAATTGCAGTGACAATCGTCTGAAAGCTTTCTTAATCTCCGATGCGTTTGCAACCTAAAACATTGATTTACCAATCATTCTGTTTCATTCAGAAAATCGGTTACATGGATATAAACAAAACAAACCTGTGGAACACCGAGGATCTCATAGAAATTTTGGTTGATCTCCTCAACCACATCGAATACCTCCAACTTGTCATTGTCCCAAGCATTTGCGAGTGCGTATACATCAAAAAAGTATAAAACTCGAAAGATCAGCAATAATGACACTCTCATTTTTTGTATTCACTAAGTATCTACATTCATATCCGTGGAAAAATTCTTATTTCTCGATTTCAGAAGGTTCGCCACTGAAATACTATATTACGATCATCTTTCCACCGTAGTTCGATAAATGTTCTACAAAACCAAGCGAAATATGTTAAAACATCAAGTGCCACATTGCAAATTTCATTGAGGTTAGATTTAAGAAACGTAGGCCGTGTGTATCAAACACGTCGACAATGTAGAAAAAATAGGATTGGGACTTGGTATTGGTATATCTGTTGCATCGAACTAAAGGACTATTTTCAAATTATTCTATCATGATTACCGATCTGCTTTACCATCCGGTCAATCAGCAATCTATCCGTAATTGATTAGAATCGTTCCTGCTCTTAAATATAGAAATAAAATTGAAAAAAATCTCCTAATCGTTATCCAGTATATTACGATGAAAAATTCCTGTTAATATGTAAATTCGATTAAATCACCGTGCATCCTGGTAATATATACGCGTGCATACATACGCATGAGAGATAAGATCGAATTGATCGGAGTAAGTGTAAAAAAGATAATTCCAGGCAATTTTATCGCGTATATTAGCCGAGGCAATTAAGATTAGATAGAAGAAGCGGACGATTATGATTCGTAAGAGACTGTATTTCCGATATGGCGAGTATAGAATTGAGATGGTAATATACAGATGACTCCACCAATTTCGGTTGTTCAAGGCGCGGCGACACAGTGTGCTTTTGCATTCGCATGCATCACCGTTCAGGCTATTCGATCGAAAAATGTGTCTTCCGCTATATTTAAGTGCGACTACACGCACTGTTTTTACAAGCTTTCGCCTATAGGAGAGTAGAAGGTTGGGCGTTAAGTCGTGTAAGGAGTAATTCGGGCTGGTAATCGGAAAATTCCATGGACCTGTGGATCAGCTAAACGGAAACCGCATTGTTAAATTCCTTGGCCGCAGATGGTCATCGTGGCGAACTCATCTGATTTCCATTGATTGTATTTATAGTGCCCTCCAGTTTATTTTTGTATGCCGTTCCTTTGAGAAAAAGATGCGCCTATCCGCTGGCTGACAGCGTTTCTCGCATCGTAAGTCCCTTTAACTATAGGTTTTTAACGTTAGATGAACTTGTAAAGGGAAAAAAAAAAAAAAAAAACGGGGGAAAGAAATCGAAAGAAAAAGAGAGAGAGAGAAAAAAAAAAAGACGATTGACGACTACAGTAAGGTCTTATTTGCATGTATTCGGTCTGACGTGATGTGTGGGTGTGCAAGTCTATTAAATATATATCGTTGAACATATAACTCGTTTGCGAGCCTCTTTATTTCGTTTGTGCTCCAAAATCGTGGTCTTGTGTGCCGTTCCGTTCTCGTCCTCGTCATCATCAACTGTACCGACGAATGCGGAGTTTTGTGGGAGAATCTTTCGACGCGTTTTGGTATAAGAAAAGTGATCCAAGCAAATACATAATCGGACTGTACCCTGAAGATGTTATTCTTAGCATGAAAACGTTGTAACGTTAGAACCACGAAAGACTCCTTTTACCTGTGCTAGATTCTTTTTACTTTTCTATTTCGAACATACCTTCACATGTCGCCGGGTATTGTCAACCTCTAACTCGTAAAAAAAGTACGAAGTTCTCTTTTACACAATTTCAAAGTATTCTAAATTTAGATTGTTAACATTCAATAATTCATGAATCATTTCAATTATTCAAAGTGGCCAACGCTGCTGTTGCTCATTTCTCATTATCGTTTATGTGTAAAGTATTACTTGGCCGCATAATGCATAATTTACCAGCAGTTCATAACGTAACTAAAGTTGTCTATATAATATAATAATTCAGATTGTCAGAATGTTGGTATAATCGTGACCAAGTTTCCTAGCAATTGTTCTAACATTAATGCTTCATTTTATGTCTAGTCGCATTGTAAACATCATTCTTTCATTTGTATATTTTCGATCAGTCATTATACATATATTAATCATGCTTTTACATCTTGCTCACATATTTTTAGATCTAGCATATTGTCCCTTTGTCCTTTAGTGTGGTGGTTTGTCTTCTTGTACGGTGAAGGACCTGGATCCGTCTAGCTCAAGTCCCTGATATTCTAGCAAAACACAGATATTAGAACACTGAATACAAAATGGAGTCTGCTATAGCTGGACGTAGGCGGACAACCGCACGACATTCAGCAGAGGATCAGGCTCTCGATCAGATAGCCAAGGAGGTATGGAGTGATTATTTTATAAGAATGTAACAGGGTGGAGTCAGAAAAAAAAAGATAATATTAAAAAAATTATAAGTCCATTGTGTAATTTAAAGATTGTACTTGTTGCTTTGATAAGAAACAATACAAGTTAGTAAATGTTGCTATGAGTGTGCTTGTCCTTCAGAGCTTACGTGTATGCATGATTGTAAAGTGGGGATTTATATCTTCTTTGATAAGTTTATCTCTAAATGAAAATGTGTAGAGAAAATTACTAAATACGTGAAACAATGTATATACTATATTTTACAATTGTTATTTGTTATTGATATTTATCTTTCTAATTATAACTCGATATAAGTAAGTATTTGTTGATGTAAATTAACAATACATTTGAAATATGTGCATGTTATTTTTATGTAAACCTTAATAAGTATCATTTATCTAATACATTTATGGGAGTGTTTCTATATTATATACTGATGTGTTAATAATAAATTAAATGTAAAACTATCTTTTTCGTAACAGGACGGATTTTTTATACATACTTTCAGGCAGAAGCTAGATTAGCCGCCAGAAGACAAGCAAGAGCAGAAGCTAGAGAAATACGAATGAGGGAGTTAGAAAGACAGCAGAAAGAGGCGGAGGAGAATGCAGATAGAGTTTATGACATGTGTTCAGGTACCTAATTGAAAAATTAGTTTTAAACAAAATTATAAACAAATTTTATGCTATGTGGTTTTTATATGGCCTACTCTTAATTTTCCATTCAGGCCACTATAGTATTTCTCTTTCTTTAACTTAATTTTAATTATACAATTGTAACCACCATTTGCTAAAATAAAAATCTTTTTTTTTTTTCTTTAACATTACATTGTTTACTTGATAATAATAATGTTTACAATTTTATAAATATAAGCAAAACTATTAGTTTTGACAATATGAGATAAATATAACAACCAACATGGCATAAACAAAAAATTACAGAAAATGAATCTGGAATGTAAATTAACTAAAATTATCCTTTTTTCAATTTCACAGCCGACGTGAATAGAACAATGAGAGTAACGCCTGATTCTGTAAGGACGTCGCGTCTTCTCACAAATTCTAATAACTTCCAGTCCAGTCGTAGATCTTCTGAAGACTCACTGGAAGATGCTGGCCTAAGCAGAGATCTCAGGGTACTAATATCTTTATGTATATTAGAGTCAAAACAATGTGTTTGTTGAAATATGAATAAACCAACCTTTGAATTTCTTTTTGCAGTTAGAGTTGAAAGAATTTGAAGAAAAATTTAGAAAAGCTATGATAGCTAATGCTCAGTTAGACAATGAAAAGTCTTCATATGCTTATCAAGTTGATTTATTAAAAGACAAATTGGAGGAACTGGAGGAAACAGTTGCACAACTTCGTAGGGAACTTAGAGAAAAGAATCGAGAATCCGAGCAGTTAAAGAGACTCAGTCAAAGATTAAAAGACGAGTTAGATGTATGCCATGCACAATTAGTAGAAAGAGATACGCTTATACAAGTAAGTGAATAATATATTCTATTGTTCTATTTATTTATTTTGGTAGTTTTATAACTAAGAAATAAAATTATTTCAGGAAAATGGTTTAGTTATTATTGATGATGAAGGAAGTGAAAATGAAGATAATGATATTGAGAATGGTCCACGTCCAAGACGAAGAGTACTAGTCAGTACAGAAGCAGCAGAATTACTACAAAATGCTGGAAAGGGTTCACTAGGTATAAAATTTATTTTATATATGCATGTATAAAAAAAAAAGAAATGTACGATAGAATGTTACGTGATAAATTATAGACGTCCGGCTGAGAAAATTTGCATCTGAAAAGAAAGAATTGCAAGACGAGATACGACATTTAAGATTGGAACTAGAGGAAACGAGAAACCGTATTAGGTCCGAGAGATCACCTGGTTCAGTATTAGGTATTTATCTCCATTAAAATATATGCTTTCATTAAAAATTTATAAGTGTTTTCAATATGATAATCTTTTTTTTCTCTAGGTTGTTTATCAGACTCTGAAGATGTGCAACGAGAAGCAAACAAACTCCTGGCCGATTACAAATTTAAGCTTCAAAAAGCTGAACAAGACATGTCCACTTTGCAAGCCACTGTAGCCAGGTTAGAAAGTCAAGTAATACGTTATAAGTCAGCAGCAGAGGCATCTGAAAAGGCAGAGGATGAATTGAAAGTAGAAAAGAGGAAATTGCAAAGAGAAGTAAGCAGGAACATGGAGATTTTTAATTCTACGTCATTTCACCTAAATAAGTCGAAAAAATCTTCATTTCACAGGTTAGAGAAACTCAAGGCCGGGTAGAAGAATTGGAGACGGCAAATTCTCATTTACAGAGGCGATTAGATAAACTTAAAAATGCTAAATCTGCTCTGTTAAAAGAGCTTTGACGAGACGATTTTTTGGAACCTGTACAATGAATCTGCCATTTTTTTTTTTTTCGATTCACTGGGAAGCGTGTTGCCTCAAAACGAGATACTACTTAACGCATTGAAATATAATTTATGCAAATAGAACACGTACATATAGTGATCGTTACGCGAATTTTACCATGATTTTAATTGATTTTTAATTGTACAATATTGCATACAAGTATGATATCCCAAAATGGTCCACACCAATGCAATGGGTCTTTCGGGATTTCATATTTCAATTAATTATATGCTAAACTGCTGTGAAAGGAAATCGTTGTTTTATTTTTTTTTGTCACTAACAATTATTCTGCATTTGAGTAAAAAAAAAAAAAGAAAAAAATGAAAAAAAGAAAAAAAACGAAGAAAGAAAAGTAACAGCCTTTTTGATGCATTTTCAAATACCGAATATCTTTTCGTGAACTTTGTGAACAGTTATGGAGTCGATTCGTAATATGTATATTATTTGAATGGAAAAATATTATGATTCGTATATCATAAATGGAATTAAATATTTCTTATGCCTTTATTTTTTGAGGCACAATCGTTCACATTATTTTAGTTTTCGCTCGTTACAGCAACATCTATGAAAGCTTAAAGATACTTATTCACAATAATTTATGATATACGAGTCAATTACGACGTATGTCAATGAGTGTAATTTTTGTGTTACATGAATTAATTTATGAATGATATTTCTACAGATACGAAATATTTATAACTCCTATGAGAAACATGTTATAGTTAAAACTAGAATTTCGAATGGAAGCACGCAGTCTACAATATTCGTTTTCTATTGTTAAAAAATGGAATCTTGATAAATATTTTTAATTGTTTATACCATATTTGTCGTATCTAAGAAGTCGATATTAGAATTTATAAACTAAATAGTATGATAAAGAAAATATTTCACTGGAACATTTGATATTTGTATAAAAAAAAGAAAAGAAAGAAAATATTGCTGCTGATTATAATGCCTAATTCAATGATGGTGTTCAACTTTTTAATCATAGCATTTTCAATTCATTGAATTGTCTCCAGAACTGATACTTTTTATTCCTAGGACTGATGCGGAGTAAAAGAAAGTAGATGTATGATAGTGTGGTCTTTGTACATTCGAAATAAATTAAACTATGTTGTTGAAGCTGTATAACATTCTTGGTATACAAATTTATTACATATGTATCTATGTATGTTTTATGTCATACAGAAAAAGGCACTAAAATAGTAAAATAATCTTATCAGTAAGGAACATATCTTAACTAACTAAACAAATAGAGAAGAATTAAAAAGAATTAGGAAAAATAAGTATTTATTTCATACACAGTTATTATTAACCATAACAAATGAGCGTAAGAAATCATTAAATATGAAATTGTACCAAATAATCAATGTTAGTAAGAATATATATATATAGATCCTTTTGTTTCTTTCTAATCTGTTTTTTAACAATCACATTGTTTAACTAGATTAAAATTATTTAAGTAGGATAAAAGTTTCCAGTTTTAGAAATAAAATTAGACAACTAAAAGATATACTTCTTTCGTTAAGATCTAAAACTCGATTGCACGATTATTTATACAAAAAGTACTTTATTATATTTGCTACATATAAAAAAGATATAGTAAGACAAAGTACGTCATATTACTTGGATATATGTAATACACAATTAAGGTCGGTTTTTGTCTAAAATTAAGAAGTATTTTTTGCTCTGGCTCTAGGTCCTAATGCAGGACTTCGTGGACTGGTTGGAGGCTTGGTTGATTTTACTACAACCAGAGGTTTGTACACTGGCATTGGTCTAGCTTTAACTACTGTCATTTTGCGCAGCTCTGTCCTTTCCAACTTTTGTTGTTGTAATCTTTTTTTTTCCTCCTCCAATTTCTTTACTTCCAATTCATGTTCATCTTTCCTCATTTTATCGTTGCATTCATTTCTTTCCTTGGCTTCTTTCTTTGTATTTAATTTAAAATTGACAACCTTTTTTTGAGTACTTAGTTTCCCATGATCAGTATTTACCAAGTTTACACTAGTTTTAGTTTGTTTTTTGTCAGATTTGGAGTCTACAGTATGGTGTTCTGTTTTTACCTCTTTTTTATTCATTAGAATCATCTCACTGTTACTCACTGTGTTAAGCTGCTTATTTTCTTGATTATTGGGCATATTTGTCTGTTTGTTATCAAGTGCCTTTGAACTGCATACCTTTCCATTTCTTCTTAAGTTCTCCTTAGATAAACTACGAACTACAGTATTTTTAAAGCTTGGTACAGGATTAGCATGAAATACTCGATTTTCTTTATTCATTTCCCGCATCTGTTTCACGATTTCTTCTTTTTTCTTAGCAAGCAATTTATTTCTTTCCTCAAAACTGAAGGGACATGGAACAACTACTCTCTTTTGAGAACTCTGCTCCTTAATTGTATTTGTTGGTTTTGAAAATTTTGGTGCAGGTTTTGCACGGAATTCTGTCTTAATTTTATTTGTTTCCTGAATATGTGGGTTTTGTAACTTTTTCTCTGTCTTAGTTTTATTTGTTTCGGGAATATGTGGGTTTTGTAACTTTTTCTCTGTCTTAATTTTATTTGGTTCTGGAATATGTAGGTTTTGTAACTTTTTCTCTTTTTTAATTTGACACCCTTTGCTTTGTGTTTCAAAACTGTAACTCATCGATTTTATATTTTCTACAGCAGATTCTGTATTCTGTTCCTTTTTCATAACATTCGAAGCACTCACAGAACGTGTAATTGGTATAATTTGTTTGCTCTTAGTGTCATTCGAGTTGGGTTGGGGGTTTTGTGAACCTGTTGTATGGCGTGTTTTCTTAGGCTGAGTTAAACGGAATTCCTCTGTAATTGTTGCTGGTTTCTTGGCTACCTTTTTCAATGCTGATGGACCTTTCAAAATATTAACTGGCACAGGATTTGCTTTTACTTGATGCTTTTTCATTTCTTCCAACTCCAACTTTTCTCGCTCCATTTGACTCAAAATGGTTGTTTGTCTTGACCTTTGTTTACATCTCAATGCAGGAGAAATTGGATAAGTTAGCTTCAGTGGAGATCGTTTCAATTTCATTAGAATCCCAGATTTCAAGTCTTTGTTACTTATTGTACGGAATCGTTGAGGTGTTCCATTTTGAAACTTAGAAATCATCTCTGATAAACTCACAAACTGATTTGATTTAAGATTCATTAAACTTTTCTTGCGATATTGACAAGTTAGTACTTTTGGTTGTGACTTGCTAATCGAGCATTTATTCAGTCTGACTGTACTAGACTGTTTTCCTGGAATTGATACAATTTTATAAATTAATCTTTTTTCTGGAAGATTATCTTCCAAATAATTAAGACTGCCGACTTATTTTTAATATTCTTTCTCTTCTTAACATCATTGATTCAAATACTTTCTAATGAAAACTTACCGACAATAGCATTCTTTGTTCCAGACACATGAATATTCTTTCTAACTTTGTTTGGTATAGTTATTTTACCTCTGTGCTCCTTTGTTGAAATTTTAAATCCAGAAGTTAAGTCTGTTATTGATATATTCCATGTTTGATGAATCTTACTAGATTTTTCATCAAGCTTCAAGTCGTTCATAGCCTTGTCCAATTGATTTTCCTTTTTTGTTTCCTTCGCTGGATGCTTTTTATTGTCATGAGGTACAAAGTATGCTATATTTGTGCAGACAGGAGTTTTCGGCTCTAAACTGTCATCAAATTTAACATCTGCAACTGATTCCTCATTTTTGCTTTCCTCATTAAACGATTCAGGTAAGCTCGTCTTTATTATATTTAAATGTATTTGAGGTTTATGCACTTCGTGTTCTAATTCAAAGTAGTTGTCAGAAAAGATTTGAGGACTACGTGTTAAATCTACCCATTGGGGAGCACAGAAGTCGTCCATCATCTTGAAGAAATTCCGTTGAACTTTCTTAAATGATTCTTAAGTAATTATCAAACTAGGATATCACGAAACGAATAATACTGGAACATAATCTGAAAGGTAAAACGAAGATGATGAAAAAAGAAAGAAAAATATTACTCACTTTGTATATAAACGCGGATAGCACACTTTCAAAATACGATGCAATTAAAATCTGTAGCCCGTACACAACTTTGTATTATTGATTGTTTATCTCATTGAATAACGTTCTATCAGTTCAATAAATCATCGACTGTGTATAAAAAAAAATCTTTTCCTTTCGAATATTTATTTTTCACAGACACAAAATGCTTACTACTTATTAACGGATAAGTTGATGCATTTGAGTTTGAAATTTTCAGTCTTTCATCCGATTGGTTGAAAGTAACTGCACTGTAGAAAAATGAAATATCCCTAGTTTAATTCACGATGAATAAATGTATCATTAATATAGAGAATATTATTGCAATGAATAATAAAATTAATAAAATCAATTTATACAATACCTAAATAAAACCGTTAACATGTAATAATCAATTTTAGAACAAAATTATAATTAATTACAACATCATTACATATAAAAAAAGAAATGATAAAAGTTCATTCTAGTAACTTTGACCTTAAATTTGTTTATATCTCTCCGGTATTTTTTCAAAAGGTGCTATATATTTTATTATCGATAAAAAATACAAACTACAAAATTTGAGAAAGTAATTTACTTTTTACTTTTTTGTAGAATACGAAATTTGACCGAATTGAATGATTATAAAGCGTATTATAGAGGATGAAGCTTCGAAGAATTTTTTATTAGGAAAATAATTCTGTAATATTCGGAATATTTTCAAAAATTGTTGGTACTATTGCATCGGACACTGTTCGTGTGTCGTGAACGCATATGCTACGTATCAATTGAGAATAAAACTGTCGCGAGTTCGCTTCAGAGAATATTTCCTGAGAGTGACTGTCAGAGAGCATCGTTCAACTGTCTGAGAGTCGGCAATGTATTGGACGCGATAATACATTGCTCTCGGAGAGTTGCTAGCAGAATAGGAAACGGTATCGAAATGCTGAGAGTACTCTCGTCTAACTAGTGTTGAAGCGGGAATACTTGAAATGATTATCGGAACGCACGACTGATAAACTAAATTATTTAATAAGTCGATCGAGTGGATTAACTAAGGTTAAGATTATTAGCAAAAGATGAAAGAATCTTAGAATATACGTTTCAGATATTCATCGCACGAGTATTCGTGTGTGAAAAGGTGACTGAACGATGAAGAAGTGACTGAAGACAGTATATATCAAGAATCTTAAAGAAGAGCAGTCGCAGTGTCATTCAGTCAAAAATTAAATAATTATAAATCGGTATGGTCGTTATTAATAGCAATAGTAATTTAATTTTAGCTTGCAATAAATTTAACGTCTCTTTTTTTTCACAGATCTATATCTCAGAAGACAATGTCGACTAAAAAAGCTTGGCAAAAAGATGAAATCGTAGAGTTGATTTCGATGTATAAAGAAAGATCCGTGTTGTGGAATACGAAGGACACCGAGTACAGGAACCGTGAAAAAAAAGCAAAAATATTGCACGAAATCGCGGTGAAGTTCAACTGCTCGGTAGAGGAAGTTCAACGAAAAATTCATAATTTACGAAATCAGGTAAATGTATGGAGTAAAGTTAATGACATTAAATAGAAATATTTTATTATCTGTATTACAGATGTCGCAAGAGTTGAAGAAACTGAAAAAGAAAGCAAAGAACGGAAGCGGCACGGATAATACTATAAATACGTGTAACTGGCCCTATTTTCAAGATCTGCAATTTTTATTACCGGTATTGACACACGATAATGCCCAATCGTCGTATGTTGGGGCCTCAGTGTCTGTTGTAAGTACAAATTGTTTATACATGTAATTATTTATATTAATTATATATGAATTTCACCGACCAGCGTCACGAAGAACTCTTTTAACTCGTCCTTTACTTTCTTTTGCGATAATTATTGTTAATTAATAATAATTGTTTCGGTTTCGGAGTGGTAAGAAAATATTTTTATCATCTCGATTACCTGATATTAATTCGTCTTCGGTGTCCACTAATCCTAGATGCAAATAATATTTTTAACAATTCTTAAAAGTAATAAAAAATTATGTATTCACTATGTTTGTTACAGCCTCGACTCCGGATTTATTTCTTCGTAAAATTCGAGATTTATTGGCAATTATGTACCAAATGAATTTTCTACTATTCGACGTGTTATCGATAATCTATAATTAAATATTCGATTTGGTCGTGGGATGGGTAGGATTTTGAAATATATCGTTTCAGTGGAAATGTATAAGTCCCTTACTTAGGGAAGAAATATTCTTCTATAGAAAATTTTGTGTATCGCACATCGACGTAGATAAATTTGTAATCTGCATCAACGACAGCTAATAACACGACACTGTAGGTTTCCTTGTAATTATAGTAATGGCTGCCACGATTCTTCGTTGCTTTACTATACGTCTCCTAAATAATCTGTGAAATTCCATGGTTTTTAGAAAGCTTCAGAATATTTTAACAATTCAGCAGTCGTTGTTGGAAACTGAAAAACAATATCACAATTTTATTACATATGTTTCTTAATCAGTAACTTAAACAAATTAAATTATTTTATGGTAAATTATTCATATACAAATTTTATCGTTTCAGAAGAAGAATGAAGAACTCGACGTGTACGTGATTAACAGCGAAAAGAACGTGAAAGAAGATGAAACGAATAAACCAATGCAAGTACAGAAAAAGTGTAAACGTGAAAATGATATCGAAGAACAGTTGTATCAATCAGCTTTGAAAACATTGCAACAGGGATCCGACGAATACGACAAATTCGGTGAATACGTTGCACTGGAGTTGAAATCGTTGAGATCGGATTATAACAAAGCACGATTAAAACATGAAATACGAAAAGCAATAGTTCGAATTGCCGAAGAAGATCTTTATGGTTCGTATTCGACTTCGTCGACATCGACACCATTACCATCACCTTCTATTCAAGAAGAGTATCAACAATCTTCCCAATCGTGCCAAAATTTTATTATCCCATTTCATCACTAATTTGTTACTTTATGCATATCAGTAATTTTTTCTACTTTGAATATAGTTTATGTATATTAAATGTCTATCTCTCCACTTACATGTTAAATTGTATATATTTACCTTCGTATATTTGTTTTTAAAAGTTCTGTAAATAGCTGGAATTATTTGCTTCATAATTTGTCCATTTGTACATTTTGAAATACGAAATAAATACCGAAGACTACTATATGAATTTCCTACAAATTATTGTATATTTAGAGTATCTTCTCAAATGCATTTCCACGGTCGTTAAAATTAACCAAACTGTAGTTAAAAAGTGTAAAGTTACTTTAATTACTTTAATTGTTCGTACACATAGGCTTCCTTAATTTTATTTCCTTTTTAGCTATTATTGAGCCAATTGTAACTATTATATATTGTAATTGTGTTGTATCTACACATAGAAAATTATGTAATTGTCGAGTATCTTTTTAAATTCTCTTGTTAAAGTGGAACATGCATTTAATGTTCGTCTACGGTGTATCCATTACTTCACCTAGATGTTTCTCTTTTTGCGCTCATTTTTCCAAGGCAAACTGCGGGAAGAAAAGCTAACTAGATATCGATATCAAGTTAATATCGATAACGATTCATAAGCACTGTTCGTGATTGTCACGAAATAAAAAAATAAAAAATAAAAAATAACTTAAGAAAATAATAATAAAATAACTTAAGAAAATAATAATAAAATTATTTAAGAAAATAATAACAAAAATAACTTAAGAAAACAATAATAAAATTATTTAAGAAAATAATAAAAATAACTTAAGAAAATAATAACAAAAATAACTTAAGAAAACAATAATAAAATTATTTAAGAAAATAATAAAAATAACTTAAGAAAATAATAACAAAAATAACTTAAGAAAACAATAATAAAATTATTTAAGAAAATAATAAAAATAACTTAAGAAAATAATAACAAAAATAACTTAAGAAAACAATAATAAAATTATTTAAGAAAATAATAAAAATAACTTAAGAAAATAATAACAAAAATAACTTAAGAAAACAATAATAAAATTATTTAAGAAAATAATAAAAATAACTTAAGAAAATAATAACAAAAATAACTTAAGAAAACAATAATAAAATTATTTAAGAAAATAATAAAAATAACTTAAGAAAATAANAAGAAAATAATAATAAAATTTGTTTCGATATATTTCGTGTTCAGATAATACTTTATCTAACTCAAACTTGCCGCTACTTCAAACAGCAGATACTTTCACCGGTGTTCGTTTTATCAATATAATCCATCAAGGGGAAAAAAACAAAAGAACAAACAAAAGCACACCTTTATTCAATTAATAGTCTCTCGGGGATTACCCGGAGGCGAGTACACAGTAGGTTACAGTACATTAAATTAATTACAAGACGCACCTCTGTCTTCACGATCACGAGAGATATTTCCATCGCAAACGTCGCAGAAAACTATGGCTTTCAAGTTAATTACAAAAGAGAAATTAAACAAAACGTATTAATGCGAGAGTCTTTAGCGTCCCCTCACCGAAGAATTTCAGTACTCATTAACAATGAGTACTATCGCTATGACGAATAAAAGAGGTATTTAGAAAGAAGAATAGGGGTGGACTATTGTGCTATTGTTTACGATTGGGAGTTTTAACCCTTTGCACTCCGCTAACCCCTCTCAGGGGACGTTAAAGTTTATTAACGATTAAGGGATAATAACTTATTCCAGCAGAACTTTTAGAGAAATCTACGTTTCCCTGAAGTTTTCTCTGGAAATGGCAGAAGAAATCAAGTCGAGATATAGTAAAATTACTAAGATATATAAAAGAAGTGATTTTCGGAGCCGAGAACACGTCCATCCACATCTTCGGCGGACATTAGACTGAATAATAAACTACATATTCTAGATGTGGGAGAAAGAAAACGGGATTGTATCGTTTGTTTCGACAGAAAAACACCTGGTGGAAGACGCGAAACAACTTACTATCGTCAAACGTGCACAAATCGGCCTGCAGTGCATATCGGAGAGTTTTTCAAGCTTTACAAAATTATGAAAAATAAAATAGCGATTTTTTTGCAAATATATATTTCTCGATATTAACCCTTTGCGCTCGAAGAATTTTCTCGTGGCGAACAACGCGATTCGAAGCTTTTCTTATATCTTTGTATCCTCGCTAACGCTTTTAACGATGAAACGAAAAAAGTAAAGCACGCGTTTGCGTTAGATTATCGAGTTACTTCGTGAATAGTTATTCTTAATATATTTATAGTTTCGTATTCGTTATTTGGGTTATAGTATTGAAACAAATGGCGACTGACAGTCGCTGCTCGAGTGCAAAGGGTTAGTCAATTCTTATAAGTCCGATATCGTTATAATTCATGGTTCCAAAACTATACTAAATAATACGAGGGTTCATAAAAGTGGCACTGAGAAACTGGTAACTAACGTCCAGAATGGTTCGGAGTGCAAAGGGTTAAAAGTCGTCTCACATTGGCTATACGCGAGTAGAGTGGGGGTAGTTGTATGGCTTACGTCATATTTTGTGTCACCGGTCCTCACCGGAGTATTTACAAACCAGTCTTCGAATTATCAAAGCCTTTGCAGGGTACAGGATGCTCGAAGAGACTAAAAGAAGATCGAGAAATAATACGTACCCTAATATTAATACGGAGCGATCATAATATTTATACTATAAGATTATTTTCTATAAGATTTTACTGTCAGCCATACGCAGATTCTACGTGAAAATACAAATCGAGAAAAAAGAATAATTTTTTTCACTCGAAAAAACCGAAAACATCGAACAAAATATATATATATTTACTAATTTACACGACGAGATCAAAACACACAATCAAAACGCAATGAAAGACGATAAAACTATAAATATATCGTGCTACGAATTGNAGACGATAAAACTATAAATATATCGTGCTACGAATTGACGCAACAGTCCATACGACGCTAATATTTGAACAAAAAAGAAACTGTGTTATCAAGAATTACGTTATCGAGAAAATCGAACAAAATATACACATATATTTACTAATTCACACGATGAGATCAAAACACGAAATTAAAACGCAACGAGAGACGATAAAACAACAAATATATCGTGCAACGAGTGATGTAACGATGTGCAGACGGTAAAACACAATGATGCGCAGAACGACAAAACACAACAGTGCGCAGAACGCCATCTAACGCAGAAAAAAGGAACTATATTATCGAGAATTTCAATATCGAGAAAATCGAACAAAATATACATATATATATATTTTTTAATTTATATGACGATATCAAAACACAAAATCAAAACGCAATGAGAGAAAAAAGAATGCAAAAGAACAATAAATACGTCGTGCTACGAATTGATGCAATGATGCGCAGAACGTTACGGCGCAGCGATGTGCAGAATGGTAAAATTCAATGATGCGCAGAACGACAAAACGCAATGATGCGCAAAACGCCAACTCCCCACCCAAAAAAAAAGAACTATACGTACTCGCAATTAAATCGTAGGAATAGTAAGGCTAGTTCTTTTTATTATATTTTCCTATAGTTATTTTTTAACGTATTCGATTATTAACGAAATATTGTTTTTAATATAACCTTTTCTTCCAAAAGTTTGTTTTTTGTGTTTTTAATTGAGCAGTATGTACATATATAACACAAATATAATACAAACGTGTATGTATTGATTTAGCAGAGACATCTAACGGCGAAAAGGATAGTTATTTTTTCTCGCAAGTGGAAATAAACGCTTTTTGGTACATTAAAGCGTTTTCTATTTCTAAAATTTATCGCTTCTCGGCTTGTATAAGCTGAGATCAAAGTGTAGTATCTGTTCTTGTCAGCTTAATATGTGGTACATTCCATATTTGGGAATCAGAATATTAAACTGATTTTTGAGAAACGGAAGCAATTTGAGCTTTTTGAGAACTCAAAAATTAATGTAATGTGTAATGTAATTAAACCTTCAAAAATTAATTAGAGTTTGTAGTAACTTTCTTCCTTCTATTCCTAATTAGAATACAGAAAAAGTTAATTATTTATTATTGGGATGGTAACTAAGTGATATTGCAGATTTCAAATAAGAAGCAAAATTTTTGTTTAAAAATATAGCTTTTCGTCGCCAGTAAATTAGGCTTTTAAGAAATGGATCAATTTCGTTGCGTTTCAGAAGCGAATCGCAGATGCTAATGCGTTGCAACAAATGAATTTCCTTAAGCTGGTGAAGGATCCATAAATCGAGTTTCTCCACATAACCAAGCATTTAAATTTAATGTATTTTTTTCTCAATGCATATATGCGATACATCGAGCATCTCCGCGATATTACGTGTTGTGCTATGATGATCTGAATCGATAACGGCCTTGATATGGATCTCATCGACTTCAACTGGACGGCCAGATCGTTGAGCATTTTTCAGTGAAAAATCACCAGAACGAAATCTGGCAAACAATTTTGACACTGCCTTTCTTTCAAGGCTTCATTTCCATATACGACACGTAACTTCTTTTGTGCTTGCGATGTGTTCTTGCCTTTTCGGAAGTAATACAATAAAATATGTCCGAAGTGCACGTGCTGTTCTTTCATTTTTAAATCGGGATAAAAACAAAACTAAAGCACTAATCGATATAATTT